>CAEFZY010039745.1:0-10082 GCA_903066815.1 Brachyrhaphis roseni
ATGTGAAGAATTTGATGAACTTGATGTTTATTTTTTTGTTGTTTGAAAATATGAAAGATAAATTTTACAGATTGCATAAACTAACTTTTTCCGAGTTGAGTTGTTCAGATTTCTTTTAAAATAAAAAACTATGAAAACTTAAGTTGCATTAAATGGAAATGCAACATAAGTTTCCATTTATCGTTTCTGGTTCTCCGTGTGTAGAAATGTAAGCAACAAAAAAATTATCCGTACTGCAGTGAGGAGCTGTTTAAAGGCAAAGGATATAAGTAGGAATTATTGTTATTACCTTAAGTCACCTAAAGCATTTAGTGAAACTGTCTACTGTGCAGTGTGGAAATGAATGAAAGTATTGGACAGAGAAGCACTACAAAGAAATAGTTCAACAATATAATGACAGAAATTGTTTATGCTGCAAAAGTTTGCTCTGCGAAACAGTGCAGCAATTTGTAAAATAAAGTAGTTTATTTGAAATTCTCAATGCAAGAGCAAAACAGCAGAGAATAACAAAAGCCAGGCAAATCTTGGGTGTGAAGGCATGAGTAATAAATGAAATGGAAAATGTTTGATGACAAATCTAAAAACCTGCAGTAAAAAAGGAAAGCATCTGGCATTTACAAGCGAGTATGGAAAGTAAAAAAGAAGGAATACATTCCAACAGGAACAGCACCAAACAAAGGAGAAGAATGCACTCCAAACAGACGGCTGCGCTCGGTTTTAAGCTCGCGTCAGAAGGCTGGGTCTTTCTTCTTTGGCCAGGGGGACGGCCTCTAACCCCGTTGTCAGGGTAACACTCTGAACCGTGGTGGTGTTAGTGGTGGTGGGGTGTTCCCACCTCCTGCCCACACACAAAAAAAATCTCAAATAGGCTTTAAGGCAAATGGTTCAGATTTCAGAGAACCTTCCTTCCCGTTTATCTTTCTCCTTCTCATCGCTTCACCCCTCTTCATCCAGATGTCTCCCCTTTTCTTCTGATGATAGGGTCATGGATTACTGGTAGAAAAAAAATGTGAATCGTCATATTTTCCATTGCAGCCACAAACACAGTGGCTGTACACCTTTATGAAGGTTTATGTTTACATCTATGTTGAATATCAATCCTTTCCAGATTGTTGTAATCCCTGTGTTGTGGCCTCCAGTCTAATTTCTACTCTTAAATTCCCAGCCATTGTCATAGATGCACACCAAGTTACATGGTCAATGCTTTATCCATTGAAGGGGATTACCTATAACATTAGATCTCTTTATTTTTCTTGGCAAGATGACATGCAGTGGGATACAAAATAAATTCAGCTTTCGTTGATGCAATTAAAGCAGCTTCTATCACACACTTAAGTATAAATATGGTAAAGTATGATTTGAACCAGATAACCTCAAATGTGAGCCAAATAGCTAAACTATGAGCTCTTTTGATGACAGAAGAGTGCGTAAAAATAAAGCTATGATAAAATAAAAATCAATTAAAAAGATTTGTCGATGCAGATTTTTTTTTTTCAAAACTAGTTGCATCATCTTTAAGTTCTTCTTAAAGTATTTAGTGCAAATACTCAGTAAAATTCTGACATAAGGTTTTTATACTGTGAGAAGATCATGGTCTGACACCACATGAACCGAGTTGCTAACACGGTCGCAGAGCATTTAAAAACCTCGGCACTTCCACCGGACCGATATGACAGCATTACCTGACCTACAGTCGGTCTTCTTCAGCCAGATACATAAAAGAACCAACATCACAACTGAGCAATTTTTGGTGTTAAAATAATAGTAAATAATATTGCTACATAATAAAGTAAAACTATAATCTGACAATGTTAAATGGTTCCTTTTTTTTCTTTATGTTTATGTAAAAAGAGTTGTTTTTTTCACAGAGCATCGCCCACATTTTGAAGCAGATGCAGATTATAAAAAATTCATTGCTTCCCATGATCTCATGTGAAAACACTTCAGGAAAATAAAAATGCAAGAAAAGAGTGAAGTGATAATATAATCCGAATTGTTCAAAAACGCGGCAGATGCACACCAACCTTCATAACCTTGTCACTAAACCTGAGATATGGAAAACTTGACATATGAAAAAAAAAAGGTATTCCACCCTGTTTGTCCATGTGAACAAAGTCTCATTATGATTGAGATATTCCTGGCACTGGAAAAGACAGATAAAAGTGACAGCTCATGTGTCATTTGATCACTGCGTATCAGGAAGCAAACTGGTTTATTTGCGGAGAAGGAGTGAGGACTACTGGTACACGCTCAAGAGTATGAGAGTGATAACAGTGACCTTCTGCTGTCATTAAGAATGAGCGTCTCCTTCATGTACGTTCACGCAGAGCATCCATCCCTGGAGGCAGCTGGATGCTGATGTATTATATCACTATATGCACACAAACAAGCATATACAAAGCACTGCTGTAAGCTGTCAGTCAGCCTGGTATCACCGAGACCCCCTGTACTGACTGACAGCTGGTGGACAGGATATGACATACACCCACACCCCCACTGAGACTGCAGGAAGCCCCTGTTTCAAAATTACATTAATCTCTTATAGTTCACCTTCATTTGCCCCAATGTATTCTAGAAGCCCTAAAAGGTAGAAAGCAACAGCAACAATGCAAGTCAACAAGGTGGTGGTGTAGGAGGAGAAAAACTCTAGTAACAATAAACGCGCTACCTCCAACAATCAGAGGAAAGGGCACAAGCTACTGTGTAGTCTGACAGAAACAACCCCGGGGAAAAGAGTCTTCAATTCACAATCTTCTCCTTCTAAAGTTTAATTGCTGTGATATTTGCAAGTGAGCCTGAGCAATCAATATTCCTGTCAACTCCCTGTCTTTTCTCTAATCTAAACTCTAGTTTGAAACTATTATCCTCAAGATACTGACTGAAAGTGGCTTTTCGGGATCTCTCTAGGTAGCAATAGCTTTAAAGTTCCAATATGAAAGTAGCAGATTTAAGTTTTCTTTAAACACAGAAGGAAAAGAAGTTGCTGCCTCTGGAGAGCTACTCTGGCTGGTCAATTTCAGTCCCTCTCCCTCTTTGTCCTCCTTCTTCCTTATCACTACATATAAAGCCTGGGTTTGTCTCTTTGAATTTGACCTGGAGCCTGAAGAACTTAAATATTTCATTGTTCTCCCAGGACCCAGCAGAGTGTTCTTGAGGAAGACACGACCAAGAAGCTTCATTCAAATTGCCTGATCAAGTCATGCAAGTGCACATGCATCATGGGTAACCCGTCATTGCTGCTACCAAGATCCTCAGTACCCAAAACCCATGCATGCTGCTACTACAGTCTCAACAAGGAAGGCTTGTGCTTATCATGTTCCATCACCAATAGTAGGAATTGCACTGCATTGTTGACATACCTCAGTAAACCGCTCTAAGACTCTTTAGAGACTATTCTCCTTCTGGCTGATTTCCAATGCCTTATATTTTAGCAGAAGAAAATGAAAATTTCTCCTTTGTGTACCTGTTAACTTCATAATCTCAACAGTACTTATGAAGTTTGCTTAAAATAATGGTGAAATAATCATGATATTTTAGTAATTTATGTAAGTTTTCAAGCAGGCTAAGTAATCATATGTTTATTTACTTTAGCAATAAGTAAATATTGTTAAATAGGCCAGAGCTTTGAAAGTCAACATTGATGATAAAGTCCAGGATTTTTGAAGCTGACAGGTGAATGTTGGAATATTAAAGTTGAGAACCTTGGTCAGTTCTATAATTGATGTGTTTTATTTGCTTGAACCAGTGTACAATCATAATAGCGTAAAAAGTTTGGGTAAGAATAAATTCTATTCTATTCTTAAACTGTAAGGATGTTGGGACAGGATTTTTTGCAGCTTTGAAAACCGAACCTCCTGAAAGCCTAAACAGATTTTCTCCTTTAAGAATGTTAACAGGATCACATATTTTCTCTTCACTGGGTCAGATGCATCATAGGCTTAGTAACATAACTTAGACTCTGACCTGCATGGTGTCTTTATGGGGCCTTTCGTCAACATGGTGCAGTCTGGCTATTTATGGTCATCGTAAATATTTCCTCTTTTAACAATGCTAAAACTCTTACATCTTCATTACATAGCAAAAAAAAAGAAAACTGCATTTGACCAAGAGAACACAGGAGCCTCTCTCATCATTCAGGCTCTAATGCCTAATTTTCTTCAATGATTTAATTGTTTACCTGTTGTTTGTTTCGGCTTTAAATCTTACTAAAGGTTTACTTCTCTTCCTTTTCTGTTCCTCCATCACCAATCCACCAGCTGAGGAACATCTATCAACACTTTGATGAGAAGACCATTACTGAGAGTGAAACATAAGTGTGTGCATTATGGGTGTAGCTGTCATCGTGGTAGAAGATGTATGATGACGATCCACTGCCTGAAGGGCTAAATGTCCTCTGTGTGCCTGCTTTGTATTAGTCTTATTTGTTTACGATCAACATCATGCAGGCATCCACAATGCCTGACACTGTGGTGATTGAACTCTTTTCCTTTTGGGTTCATTTATTTTGGTGACTTTAAATCTGTTCAGAGTTTGCTCATGAGAGCAGATTCAGGCTCAGTGAGAAGGAAAATGGGACGCTTTGGAGGTAGAGGGAGTTACAAAAACAAGAAAAGAAAAAAAAAATTGGTTCACAGAAACTTTTCATCAGACTCAGACACACAAAAAAACATCGAAAGCTTTAATGAGGTTGGGCTTGCAATTATGACTGCTCTTATTTCCCTGGGCTCTGAGCCCATGGTCTATGTGCTAAGCAGGCCTATAGGCGCCACATCTCCTCTCTGCCGAACGCACAAACGCAACGTTGACGGAAGTAAACATAAATTTCCCCAAAGCCTCCGCACAGACACAGCTTCCTGTTTTAAACCAACACTACACAACAAGCAGAAACACAAAGAGAAAGCCTGTGTGCAAACAAGATGGAGCACACACAAATACCTGCCAACAAGCAAGATGACAGTGTTTTTATTCTGCTGCACACATATAGTTATTAAAAAAAAGCATGAAGCATGCCCCACATAAGATGCAGTGGATGATTAGAGATTACACACATTTAATTAAATATTACTCTGGATGAGATTAGACGATATCGTAAATCAGATTAGTCTGCTAATAACACATGGAGCCACACACATTGAGTTCTTATGATTGGAGAACGTGTTTGCAAATTAGTAGGATTAACATGGTGATCTTCACAAGTACTGGGACTTGTGGTAAAGATGTGTAAAAAGCTTTAAAAAGATAGTTAATTAATTACTTAATTGCACACTAAAAATAAAAAATAAATAAATAAAACCTTTACCTTATATCACTTAAAGGAATTGCACTGATTGTTTAGCGCTTAGGCAAACAACAAACATTTGCAGTGATGGGGTACAGCTTTTTGGATGCAAAAATGGTCAAAGTGGTATAAAAGTTTGGGCATAATTAAAAGAATCCCTAGAAACAGATCATGACATAGATAAGGTCCAAAACACTCAAATTATCACACATCAAATGAGACAAGAGGGCGTATTTGCAAACAGCTTTAAAGACTGCTTATTGACGCCACACCTATTGATGCTGTTGCCATGGTTAGTCAATATTCTACATGCCCCAGCTGGTGTCTCCCTGAGGAAGAAAAAATGTTTGGGTGTGTGCATGAGTGTGAGAAAGAGAGAGAGGTTAATGCGCCCTATGTGTGCATTGCTCCGTCATGTGCAGTGAAGTGTACCGAAGAGGAAAACATAGCTGGTTGGAGGCAGTTATCATGGACTCCTATTGTATGTGCAATTGTTCCCCCCCCACCCCATTCATGTGATCTGTACATATAGTATTTTTCCTTGAGTCGTCAGTTTTCCTCATGGAGAAGTGGTTGGCGGAGTAAATCCCTGACTCTGAAACAATGCTCATTTAAGCAAATACATTTAGAAAAGCACTGGACCAATAAGGAACATCATGCTGAAATATAACACGAGAGAATTTTATGTTCAGATGAGAACAAAATTAATTATTTCCACCTAAATGCAAAGCACAATGGTGGTGGAAAACTAGCACTGCACATTGCCCTGAACACACCACCACCACTTTGAGAGGTAGGGGTGGCAGCATCATGGTTTGGGAAAGTTTTTTCTTCCACAAGAACAAGGAAGTTGGTTGGGGAATATGGTACTGTGGAAAGAACTAAATACAGAGACAATCCTGGAGTAAACAATGCTACGTGGTGAAAAACATTATGAAATTATTTTAATTAAAGCATGTTCATGTGTCAGAATGCCCTAGTCAAAGTCTAAACCGAAATCTAATTGGTAATCTGTAGAATGACTTAAAAAATGGTATTGAAAGATGCGCTCTGTTCAATTTGGTAAAGCTTCAGATATTTTGGAGAAAAGAATGGGGAAGACTTATTTTACATCTGCCACATTGGTAGAAAGTAATGAAAAATATAATATTTAATGTAAAAGGTGGTTGTATAAGTTTTGACTGGAAGAGGTCAAATCCAAATGAATGTCACACTTTTCCAGTTTTAATATGTAAAAAGGGATTTATATCCTGTTTTATTTTGCTGTCACTTCATGATTATGCACTTTGTTGCACTGGTCTATTACATACAAACCTAACAGGACAGGTCCTATTTATTACACATTTGCTCTGTTACAAGTACAGCAATTACCGGTCATATTCTCAGCTCTGTCTACTATCACCTCAAAGTTTTGCCCTTTAATTTTCTTCAAACCCAGATTAAATATCTGGTTCCTTCGAATAGTGAAGCATTTTCTTTAAATGCTGCCATTAAACTCTACGCACAGCAAACTTAGTGTACCACAACTGAAGAAACCAGGCGTGAAAAGATAAAATGAAATCTGCGATTAGATTTTTCAACCTCATTCAAATCAATCCTTTATAATTGTGGGAGGTTTATTTATTACCTTAATTTGTAATTATGGTAAAAAGACAGCATTCTACCATTATGGTTGTGTGTATTTGCAGCACATGTGCCAATAAAACAAGATGGTAAACTTCTGTGTGGTAAAGTACAACTCGCTGGTAGCAGGAACAACAGCAAAAACTTCAAATTGACTTTAAATTTTCTTAAACTCGTATTCAGACCCAACTCATAGTTCTTAACCCCAGCCGGCTCCCTCATCCATCTTTTCCGACTTGGCCAGACCTCTGAGTAATCAGAGAGAGATATAGAGAATGAAGGATTTGCTGTTCAATATATTTCTTCCTACTTCACTGTGCAGCTCATACTTCACCGCACCATCTCGTTGTGCTGCAATTTATAGACGGCTCGAAGTGTACACACAAGTCTGACTCATCCGCTGGCTTTCCTTGACATCACTGCTTTATTTTCCACCTCTCCTCTAGTCAGGTTCCTCCATCTACCATCCTTTAGGCAAACACTGCAGCCTTCTCCTGCCTCCTGAGAGGCTCGGCTTTGATCCTTTCCCTGAACCTGTCGGTTTTGTTTTTCCCACACATCTCTTTCTATGACACATACAGGAGAGAAAACAAGCTGAGGTAGGTCAGTGGTCCCATTTCCTCTCTCCGAAAAACATCTGGACCAGCATGTGTAAAATCTTCGCACCTCTCTTCAACTAAATCCTTAACTTTGTATCTAACTCTGTTATCTCCTTTCTCCCCCTGTGCTCCATCCTTTCTATTTCCTGTCTCCTCACACTAACTCTGCATCCCTTCCCTCCCTACAGCCCATCATCTCTCCACAGCACGTCATATCATCCTTCTCTCTGGATATCTTCCTTTTCCGATCCACTCAGCCGGGATGTTGGTGTGTAAACATCAGCGTGTGAATTTGTTTTGATATCCTACAACAGAAAGAAGCATCTTCCTGTTCCATCAGCAAATAAGAAACGGGATGCAGAAGAGAATAAGTCAGAAAAGACAGAGCTGGTGTTCTCTAAAAATACCTCTACTCCTTCCATCTAACCTTTTATACAGTATGCATCTTAAATCTATTGCAGCTTACTTATAAAAAATGAAATGGTACAATTTTCTCCCTTTTGAAGTAGAGTGAAACTGATTTATAATATAACTTCCTTTTCAGACAAGCATGGTTGCCCATTTATCCGACGGTAACTGAATGTGTCTGCAGGGCTGTATTTGAGTTTGGCTTATGAGCTACTTTTCATTAGCATTTATGAATTACATCATTAGTGCTCTTTTGTTTTTCTTATCATTGTTATGAAAAATACCTAAGCCAGAAGCATGATTGAAGGTGAACTAAGCTGAAGCAGATGAAGTAACATGTCTGATGGTGTTCTTTTTCTGAACTGTTGTAGTTTTATGCCTAATTTAACATATTCCAAGCACTTCAGATTTTGTCTCATCGGCCTGCAGAATATTTTCTCAAAAGTCTTGTGGAATATAGATTTATTTATTTATTTTGCAAATTAGAGCTGAGTCTTTGTGCTTTTTTTGGAACTCTCTGCTTTGAATGTGTCTTGTTTTTTTGTGATTGCAGGATGAGCTACTGATGCGCTCTTGAAGTTATTTTGGCAGACCGGCTAATTCTGAGAAGGTTCACCAACGATTCAAGGTTCCTTTATTTGTCGATAATGGCTTTATGTTTTGTTTTCTGGATTCCCAAAGAACCAGAATGACAGACTCTTAAATTCCTAGAGATCGAGGCATATGTTAGTTTTTGAGATCTTTAATGAGACTCTGTGTTAACAGGCAGGTTCTGTTTAAATTATTTCTTGACTCTGTGGCAGTAAAAAACCAAGGAGAAATTAATTTTGAAAAAAAAAAAAAAAATTGTAAAAGCCCTTCAGTGAAATCAGCTAATTTGTTGCATTTGTCGCAAAGATATTCATTTCTAAGTGTACATGAAAATTTTAGTATTCTTCTATGAAACTGAGTGACCTTAAGTTTTAGATCTCCTCCACTCCATGTACAGAGTACTTTCTCGTTATCTTTAATTGAGAAAGAGTCTGGTAGTGTCTATGACAACTGGAACCAGCTGGTGTAACTCAAAGATGCTCTGGGGTAATTTATTCGCTCAGCTGGAAATTTACATCTAACCTTTAATTATTGCTTCAGATAAAAACTTGTGAAAGGTGAGGAAGAAGTTCCGTTTTCACCTTTAAAATAGAATCAATATAAAATATGAATATAGTGTGTACAGCAAAATTAAGTCTGGTCACATAAAATGTATTTTTCCTTAATTTTTTTTCTCCAGATCCTCCCCTGAAGCAGGTGCCACCCCGTCATCCCTGCCTCTCTGGTTCAGGCCATTAATAGCCAATTTTCTGCCTATTGGGGGTAAAAGGTCATCACCTTGATGAATTGAAGGTCTCAGGACTTATTAATGTAACCCCACCACACACAAATACACTGAGGTTTGGACATGCAGTGAGGCATTAAAATGTGACATGTGCACACATATTGCATATACACACACACACACACACATACATTTGTCATTTCCCATTTAACCAGAGCCATTACTGTCCACACCACAGTCATCTATCTCAACAGTGACAGGTGTGAAGGGAAAACCACAAATTCGAAATGGCTTTCTCCAATGCAGTTAAAGAGGATGGGGACAAAAAGGGGAGGAATCAGCAGCTGAGGGACCCAGCAGTAGAAAAAAAAAATTAGGAAAGATGGGGGGTGGTGATGGGGGACAGTTCGGTCATTATTTATTTACCAAATCTAACAACACTGATGATGAACTGCTGGGCTATTAATCATAAATATTTCTCTTTGCATTTTATGATCCATCATCCTGTTAGATAAGAGCAGCTTCCAAGAAGAGGGGTAAAAAAAAATTGCTCAGCAAAAGTCAAAAGAGAGAGGGATCTACAATTCAGCTTCAGTTTTCACTCTTTTCAGCACTTTGACTTTTTTGTTTCACCGGTGGCCTTGGCCAAGAGCTGCATCCTTATTACCAACGATAGAGACACATATGGTGACACAGCCTCTAATTAATCATTAATTAATCAATGAGTGACAGCAAAGGATTAATCATCTTTGTAAGTTGAAACTCTGCCAACATGCAAACAAACACTGCTGCAGCTTTTAATGATTAAGTCACCTTTTTATGCCGTCTTTTTCCTTTGGTCACAATGTTTATGATGAAA
>CAEFZY010039751.1:0-42236 GCA_903066815.1 Brachyrhaphis roseni
CAGGGGCGCTCGAGCAGAAAAGGTAAGAGTGAGACAGGTGGAATATATGTGTAGAGGAAGACGCAAGTTTAATGTAAAGTAACACGTCTCAGTGCTCAGGAGGAAGATGAAGACGACTCTCACCGGTATGTTTTTTTTAACCAGCCCTGTTAGTGCTGTGCTACTACCGTGTTACTGCTGCGTCACAGGCACTGTTTGGAAAGAAAAGCTAAGGTATATTACTAAAACTTTGAAAACTCTTTCTGTGTACCGTCTGTATGTAGGCACATGCGGCTTATAGACAGGTGCGGCTTATGTGTGTACAAAATGGTTTTCCCTTTACAACTGTGCTGGGTGCGGCTAATAATCAGGTGCGCTCTATAGTCCGGAAAAATACGGTAATCCGCAATCAAAAAATTGCGAAATAAATATTTGATCCGCCTGAAAACTCACTGTTTCCCAGAAATCATAGAGATAAAACAATAGTTGATTCTCTTTATCTCAGCTTGTTATGTGTGTTAAGCAGATTATCTGCAAAATCAGTTTTTTTCCAACCTTTCCACCATCAAGGGTCAACAAACTGTGAAAAGATGTTGGTACAATCTAAACCAGACTGGAGTGGACTACATGGGCATTAGTAAGAAGATTTATGAGAATGCCACAGCTGTTGGAGCCATAATTTAGCATAAAAGGAAAAATAAAATGACCATCTGTTTTCTCTGGTCTGGAGTTCAATGAAAGAGTTTGCGTCATAGCATGTGGATAATAACGAGGCAGAGAATGCTGATTGGTCTCGATTATGATATTTTAGTGCACTACAATTTTTTAAATCTAATTCTATGTATTATGTCAAAATTTTGTCTTATTCCACAAAGGTTAAGTCAACCTTTCCTAGGCAAGTCCACAAAATAAGAACACTATAATTCATCATCACCTTTCTAAAATAATGGCCTAAAATAAGTCATTTTAAAAAGATCACCACCTCAAAAGGACTTAAATGTTTTAGTAAGTGTACAGGAGAGTGTAGGAGACATGTTTAGAATGTGTTCATTACTTTCACCATCCTTTAAAACGAGACCCAAAGAAACAGAAACATCTATCAGAACAGGACTGCACATGCATTTATTATTCTATTGAGGTAGTCATAATAAGATTAAAACTGCCATGTATGGGTGCTGTGGTGGCGCAGGGACAAAGCACAACCCACGTATTGTGGTCGCAGGTTCGACTCCTGGCCTGGCGACATTTGCCACATGCCTTCCCCCTTTCTCATTACCCTGTTTCCTGTCAAGCTACTTTAAAATAAAGGCCACCAGAGCCAACAAAACCTTTTTTAAAAAAAAAAAAAAACTGCCGTGTATGACAACGGTAATTTCAGCGTTATGTTTCTTGTCAAATAAAACCACACACTCAAGCTAAATACTTATCTGATGGTGCATTCTAAACCTGGAAGGCCTTTTAGCCTCAGTCTAAACTTGAAAGCTCTCATGAGGCTGAATTTCCATCCTCCTGTTTGTCTCCTGTGTTTCAGGACTACCAGACGTGGTTGGACCTGCGGGAACTGGAGACCAAGCTTGGTGAGCGCTACATCACCCACGAGAGCGACGATAGCCGCTGGCAAATGTACGCCATGAAGCACAAACTGTCATACCCGGCTAACTACGTCCCTCCTCCGCCTGCGTCAGCCTCTGATGACGATGACGGCGGGGAGGACTCAGACATGAAAGGCCTCACTGAGAGAGTCAGCATCCTCTGACCACAGAGACACACTCCTCCTGACTCTTTTTTTTTATTTTATTTTTTTAAAGAAGACAGTGCAGTCCACCTGGAGTGTGAGAAGACATAAAAATTTGCAGAGAACATACGTTTCCATCGAGAACATTGCTCTGCTGTTTGAACCTCGGAACCTGCTTTGTGTCAGTTTCACTGCACTAAATCCAATTTCTTTCTCTTCTAACCAGGAGTCGTCAGAACTGCTTATCGCTCACCTCTGCTGTTATTGGTTCTTTTTCATCCTTTGAACGTTTGTGGGGGGGTTTTTTTATCAGGAAGGCTACCAACTTCGATTTCAAATTATGTTTGATTCACCCAGCAAGGCTTTAGAGACTCTGAAAAAGTCACAGTTGAACTGGTTAAATCTGCCACAGAAACCAAAGGCAGCATGATCTTGTTCTCTCGCTGCAATGTGGATCACAGCAAAGCAAGAAATGGCCTTGGACCACAAACTAGAGGGTTTTTTCACCACATGGTTAAATATAGATAAAGCAGCCTATAGTCTGGTTAGAACTGCAGAAATTCCTAATGTGTGCCTTCAAAAAAGTGGCCTTAATATTCTCACCATGTCTTTTTAAGCGATGGGTTTTTACTATAACAAAAGACTTTCTTTGCCAGTAATTACTCAACTGAATGCACGGAAGTCAAAGCCATTTTCACTCTCAAATGAATTCCCATAAATCCATGGGCTTTTTCATCGTCTTGCAGATGAAAAAGACTTAAAAATTGGAAGTATTGATCTATCAAGAATGTACTATTTACAGTAATTGCCACCAGTTGGAAGCAACAATAGACTCATGGGGGGGGGGAAACACAGCTTTTTTTGACAGATCTTTTTTCCCCTGCAACATTTCTTCCTTCGGCTAACAGATTATCAGTCTTGTGTCTAAGGAGTTGTCACTGAGTGGTGAAATTGCTCCTATTGTGTTGAGACTCTGACTGTTATCAGTTCCTAAAATCAAGCAGTGAATTGAAATCAAGATTATAACACGTCTTCACAGCTGACTGTCATGTTGTCGAGGACGAGCGGATAAATGGGAACATCTTTTCACAGGAGTCAGACTTCATCACAACCACAAACGTCGATTTATACAAAACTTAAGTGGAAGGAAGGGGATAGGTAGTTTTTGATTACTTTTCCCCAAAAGGTCATAAAAATGTGGCACGCATTTGTATTTAGCCCCCCTGTGCTCCACTGCCTCTGAATAATGCCGTCAGTAGTCTCCTACCAGGTAAATAAAGTCCCTCCATGTGTTGCTTCCACGAAACAGATTTGCGCCTGTAATCAAATTTTCAAACAAGGTATGTTTTCTCCATTTCCAGATTATTTACTGCTTTTGTGATGTGACAAACTTAAAAAGTTTAAAGGCATATAAGTTCTTTCATATTGTAGTAAAAGTGCTGGGTGGACAGGATGGGTTGGCTGACTAGAACTAATATGCATGTAGTTAAACTACATTTCTTTTCAATATGTTGCATGTTTATTTTTTTTTGTGAAGTACAGTTATCTTAACATTTTTTGGACATGCTGTAGTGATGATGGCCTGTTATGAAAAACATGTAACCTGGAACTTTACGTAGTTGTCAAAAGTGTGTAGATCGTGTACATGTTGTTTGAATGAGGCTCCTGGTCTTTATATCGAATAATGCAGACTTAAACTTTATTCTGTCTGTTCTAGAAATGTTAATAAATCATTGACATACCCGTCTATCTGTGAGTTCATTTTAGCCTTTCTGAAGTGAAAACCTACACAGATCCGAATGCATTTTGTCTGATAGGCTGCGTTCATACTGCCGCCTGAAGTGACCCAATTCTAATTTTTTGTCAAATTGGATTTTTTTTTTGCCAGGGCTGTTCACACTGCCAAACATGTGCAACCTGTATGTGTTCTGCAGTGTGAACGGGCAACGACCCGAAGTGTCCCGCATGCGCAATAATGGGCTCTCTGTACCTGCCGCGCTGACGTCACAACCGCATGCGCAAATACGGATTTCATTTTTCCGCTTTGAGTTACCATGACAGCTAGAAAAGACAAAGTCGTATTTCAGACCCAAATAAAACAATACTATGCACTTTGTTGTCTTCCTAATATAATGGGGTTTTAAGTTTTCATGGATTTCCAAACGATCCTGAATTAAGAAGACTGTGGCTTGTAAATAATCGTAGCTACCAATTAAAACTAACACTGCACAGCTCAGTTTGCAGACTTCACTTCACTCCGGATCAGATTCTTCAGCCTAAGGATGAAGGTAAACGAGCCTCCTGTGTTATTTCCATGGAATCACTTCTGTATTCAGCCTGAAAGAGAGTTTATAAGTTTATGGGAACGAGAGAGCAGAGCAGAGCCAGACAGCCGAGCAACTGATCCACCTGAACACACTGCTGTAAATACCGTCCTGCTTCACAAGAGGCATGCAAAACTAATAAAACAAAATAACACGGAGACCTTAAGGAACACGGTCATATTTTTCTAAAAGCAACAACTTCGAACCTGAACAGTCAGCTGAACTAGAACTGCGACACCAGAGCTGCTCTACTGTTAGGCTACGGGCTTGTTGTGCTTCCTCAGGTTTCGGAAGCAAAAAGCCTGAACCATAAAATCCCCCGTTACTCGATCTCTGACACTAACGACAATAAAGGCACATAATATACTTGAAAATAAGGTAAAAACATTGTCCGTTAGAATGGACGAAAGATGTTTAGATACTTAAATAGCACATTTTTACAAGAAAAATGTCAGAGAATATTGTCTACTAGCATAAGCTAAAGCTAATGTTAGCCACAAAGTTTAAAGAAAGTAAAAACTCTCTTTCATATCTGTGAATGTATAACGAGGCTACATCTTAAAACCTTTCTCCAGCTAACTTGTTGGGGCTTCGGATCGATGTACATCATTAATTGTTACCTTGGACACAAGCCAAATGGTCCGTCATGGTTGTTTTTCTTCCCGGTTGTATCAAGATGCAGAATAGTGAGATTTGTCCTGTATCAGTGACGTTCAATTCAGGTGAATGTGACCTGAACGTTAGGTCGCATTTCAATCGGATAAGTATCGGATATGGGTCGCATTCAAAAAGAATCTGACCTGTGCTGTTCAGATTGTCGTGAACAAATTGGATACAGGTCGCATTTCGTCAAAAAAAATCGGAATTGGGTCACTTCAGGCTGCAGAGTGAACGCAGCCTTAGAGGCTTACATAAGAAATATTGTCAATCAGGGTTTTCTTTACATAGAAATTCTCTGAATAGAACATAATAAAGGAATGAGGAGTGTTCACGCTGCAGCAATGAATTACTTTTCACCTTGCAGACTGAGATATATATATATCTGTGAAGAACAAGTAATACTTGATGTGTCATGGTAATTTCTGTTCGGGTAAACTGACATTATGAGTGTGTTCTCACACAGATCCATCATGGATTTAATTAAAGATTAGGTGGATTTACATACTGATGTGCCCTCACCAAAAGCAAAAAAAAATAAAATAAAAAGAAATTTAAAGCAGCTTTTGTTGGATAAAGGTAGAATCGCATATAAGTGAGCTGAGTGGAACTCAAGAGGACCCTGTGGCTGTAGAGGCAAGCAGAATCATTTATTTTCCATTCTCTGTTGGCCACACTTCAGCCGATTCTAGTGAAAACGCATCCTCCAATACCGCACCCATCATCGTTGGCTAAGTGATGCCAAATGATTTTCTCCTTCTTACCTTCTGTCTCCTTTTATCTCCTTTGAGTGTAGGTTAGTTTTGTACCTGAGCCCCAGGCTGCAGTTTGTCTGCACTAGCAAGTGAAAGCAGAGATGCCCAACTTTGTAATCAAAAGATCCTTATCAAGGATTAGACATGGAAGAGGAAATTAAGATTTTATTATGCAAGATGAAAAACCAGAAGAGAATGCCAGCTTTGGAATCCAATTATTAGTCTTGAGATATAAAAGGTGCCTCTTAAATGAAAGTATTCTTACTTTCATACCAGATACTTTTTGTAATCAACTATTTTTTCCCCCGATAACCTGTCAAAACAGGTTATTTAGGGTTCTATATTTATGTTTCTGTGCGTGCGAATCTTGACTTTCTTGTGGAAAACTGTTCACCTCCACATTATTTTGGCTTAAACCCTCTCAGTGCTGGCTTCTTTGGTTGAACAGTGCCTAAACAGTTTAATTGTCCTATTGTTTAAAACTATGGTACAGCTTTTCCTCACACACACACACACACACACACACACCCCCACACACACACACGTCATTTAATCATGCGAAACACCATGACAGGAGTATTTGAACGGAGCGACTAAGATTGTTTTGCGAAGTTGATTTTTACCGATATAGCAATGGTTTCTGCTTGTTCAAGTTGAGCTAATTTGTCTGTGAATGTGACACACCTAGTTGGACTTCGTAGACAACGGTATTTACAAAAGTTGGAAATAACTAGCTTAGAAATCCACCGATACCTCCTCCCTCCTGATATGTTGATCAAATTGCTGACTTTTCCTCAAATCACACCACATGGTAAAATGGCAAAATACACAAGAATTCAACCAAACAATCAAAAAACTTGCTAAGATACTGAGAAAAAATATATGAAAAATGATTAAATTAAGCTACTGAAGGTAAAAACAGTAAAAATATATATATATATAAATAGATGGGAACAGAACTGGTGGTGAAATGGTGTCACAGTCCAGCATGGATTGTGCTAAAAGATCAAGAATTGTATTGAAGAGTTTTGTTTTTGTGGCCAAGTTTGTCAGCTTGAGGCCAAATTACCATTTGGTTATTTGAAGTGTTAAATTGTTACTTTGAGTATATTTTTTTAAATGATTAGTTTCAATTTCTATTTGAGTAAAAAAATACAATGAGGTAATCCTGCTTTTACTTGGATGCAATGTTTTGCTCCTCTACCCAACTCTGCGTAAATGCAAATGTCAACATACAGTCACTCAGATTTCTCCCTTTTTTTGCATTACAGTTAAACAGTTAAAGGATGGGGACTTGAAAGGATTTTGTTGATGGTCAGAAAAAAGGATAAGGTCTTTAACTTGGAATGCAGACTATGGTAAACAGTGTTGGAGTGTTTGGTCTAATGATGCTGAGATAACTATCAGCTAACAAAATGAATAAACAACAAAAGACAGTTTATACTGTATTTATGTAACATGATCACATATTCTGATTGCACTTCCGTTCTCATCTGTTAGCGCCTGAAGTCCTGCACTGCAGCAGATAATTGCATTAAATGGTGAGGCTGCAGGCTGAGATTGCTCCTGCATTTACTCATAATGCATTTTGAAATAACATAAATTAGCCATTTGCAAACATTTGGCAAAGTACAGTGCTGCATGTTAGACACATGGAAAACTCCAAATGACCCATTTTCAATCACAACCATAATCTTATGTTATAAAAAAATCATGATCAGAGGTGTCCAACAGCAACAACAATAACAATACAAATTATTATTTGTATTATTATTATTATTATTATTATTATTATTATTATTATTATTATTATTATTATTATGTAATCATTATTATTCTTCCATGACAAAGGAGGCAAGCGACTGAATGTTCTTGATTTTGTGGTGTCACTGGGCCTAGGAAGTTTAAAGGGGATGAGGATCAGAGAGTTCAAACTACAACGTGAACGATTCACAGTGTTGGTCCAGTACTGACCAGAGAGATGTTTCACTACAGTAGGGTTTAAAAATCCCGGATAAGAGAAGAAGCCAGGCTTCACATAGCATCATCACTTCATCCTGGCTTCATCTGCTTCACGCGAGAGACAGCAAGCTCGAATAGTGGCAGTGGCGGCTACTGCGGCACTTCTGGTGATTGAAATCAGTAATAGTATGCACACTCTGAGTTGAACAGAAAATGCTCAGCAAAGCCATCTGAGCCTCTGTTACGATTGAAGAAGCTTTCATTCTGTAATAATCGACCCTTTACTCATTTCCTGTATCAGAAACTGCAACCGGAAGCCAACTTCAGCTTCGCCCCTAATGGGCGAGCTAATCAGTTTGTTGATGCATGACTGGCGTCCAGCTTCCAACTCGGGAAATGCCTAAAGGGAGATTCCCCATTTCCCCTGGGGGGCTCCATACCGTAGCATGCTGTCTGTGCCAGGGCCACCTGTGTCTTTTTTCCCCTAAATAAACTCATTCATATTCAATTTTACACACGTCACCGCATCAATGACGGATGTATGTATTTGTTTTCTTATTTTTTTTGGTTTAAAATAAATTAATATATTTGGTCTGACACAAAAGCCCTGGGATATGTCACAGAAGCTAGAAGCTGCCGTTATTAAACAGTGGCTGGTCGTGGCACCGTGTGTCAGGTTGTGGCAGGCCACTCTCTGGTCGTGGCATCCTGTGCTGCTGGGTTGCGGCAGCCCGTGGCACCTTATGGCAGCTGTCACCGAAAGTGCCTCGGTAGCTGCAATACCACGATTTGCGCATCAACAAATTTCATAAAATTTGCTGATTTCAACAAAGGTCATAAATTCAGTCACAGATTCACCGATGCTACGCGTACGCCATACCAAACAAACAACATCTTTTATTGGAGGAGTATGAGGAATTGAAGCACATCCCACACAAGATAGAAAACTGCTGCTACTATTCAATAGTCTATTCAATAATAGATTATTGAATTCTATTATTCAATAATAATAGAATTATTATCATTGATTCAATAGATTATTATTGAATTCTATTATTCAATAATAATAGAATTATTATCATTGATTCAAAAGATTATTATTGAATTCTATTATTCAATAATAATAGATTATTGAATTCTATTATTCAATAATAATAGATTATTGAATTCGTAATTAGCCCCAAAAATGTGTTACAATACTTTAGTTTCTTCATCAGCCATTTCTGTAATTCTCTCAACACATGCTGTTATCTGTTAGCCTGGTCTAGAGCAGATTAGCAGCCCGATAAATCACCAGGGTAACTTATGCGTAGTGCTTTTGTGAAACCTTATTGAAGCTTCGTTAAGCCCTGAAATCTGGAAAATCCCAGCTTAATCTGGTATCTTAGGTTTGTGAAACAGCCCTCTTGTGTTAATTTTGTCATTAAATTAACACAATTTAATGACAAAATTGTAGTTTTAATTGCTGAAGAAAGCACAATGTTTTTAAACAGCAAATAAAGTTCTTTCATTTTAAAGTTATGATTTAACTTTCATCTGTTGTGCAATCAAATAAAAGGTCTCTCCAAACTAATCTCCTGGCATTAATTTCAATCTCAGCCCATATTGGTAATGTACCTGTAGAGTATGTTAAATTAAAAAAGTTTGGATGAAAGTCTTTACAATGACACTTATTGCTTTGTTTGTCTTTCCAAGTGATTTGAATGGCAAAGAATTGTACACACTGATCAAGATACAGCTCACATATGATTTCCCCCTCCTACTTGTGACAGAAACTGAAACTCAATGCAAAAAGGTGGATAGCTTTTGTTGAATTACAGTGAAAATTACAAAGCATGTTTTGAATCACATTAAAATCCAAAGTTTGTTCATTTTAGATGCTGTTTGCGTGACTGTCAACGCGATCTGGCACGCTTTCACTGCATAATTATCATGTTTCTTGTTATCTGCTTTCTGTAAAGGCACACCACAACACGGACCTGTTCTTGACTACATTGTAAAGAACGAACATTACCTGAAGCTGAAGTTTAGTAAGACAAAGGATGTGGTCATAGACTTCAGGAAATCCCCCCACCCTCCTATACCAACAATGATAAAAGTATTTTAAGTGGAAATATTTATGTTTAACAATTTTCTCAACATCAACCAACACATTGCAACAACATGTTCTAGATTTCTTTAAAGGTTTGAACACCCACACTCACTATTGAATATTCTAATGGAGAAACCTCATAGACACAAGCACATTCACACACATATACACACATAGGTGTTTAGATCCAGATGCCTGTCAGAAATACTCTTAGTTGGTTTGGTTGCCACTAAATACATCTTGCAGATAACTTGTGCATTACACATGTAACATGTGTATGGTATTTGCTGATGTGGTTTCTCAGTTGTTGTTTTTTTTTTTCTCTTTTCACACACCAAATGGCAGACTTATAGGGTGTTGACAGATGTTCTGTTCTAGAAGCATAATGACAAACAAAAATGTGAAGCTAATAACACCTCAGGTATGTATTCCTGCTCCCTGGAAATAAACATCCGCAACAGCTGCTGATGTTTACTTAAGATATAAGCTTCGCTTCAGGCTTCCTTCACAGGCTCTGCTTTTTGTGCGCTTGGGTCTCTAGGAACCATACAGAGTCATTTCTCCTACCTGACAAACACAAGTCCTGTCCCAGCCTGTGCATAACTCCTTACATGTAGATCATTTAACGTGTGAACCTTTGGAATTAGTGGAAACGGGCATTGGGGCTGAGCCACAAAAACTGGGACATGAGTGAAAGACATTTCACAGCCTGTAGTAAAATGGGTAATTCCATATTTCATCACTGCCTGCTCATGGGCAGATGTTTCCCCAGAACTGAGTTTCTTTTCCACATTCAGAAGCATACATGTTTGTTATAATGCTACCCAGAGGTAACTCCGCCTGCTACTTTCCGACATGCACGTGTGAGATCACATTTCTACCTCCTCCCTCTGTGTATTTCCCCTCCCTGTTTGGTAGTTTTTCATCCACTCTGCCGACTTGCTGCTGACATTTAAGTTGCAGCTGCTTTCAGAAAATCATAAATAAGAAAAAAAAATATTAAGAGAAATTACAAAGACAAAGGTCCATGTACTTTGTGGTAACTGCTTTACTAGCTGGTGATGTTCTCACTCGTCGAGGTGGACAATGTGAGACTGTAGAGACTGGATTTTAAATTATGAGGATTTTTCTTTCTCTCTGAACAACATGTTCTGACCAGCAGAGGCTGAAGCTGAAACATCTGTGGAACGTGTCCACTCCTAGGCTGGAAGACAGATTTTCTTCTTCAAACACACAACTCTGAACGAAAGCAGGTGAGGCTATTATTGACCAAAGTTAGAAATGTGAAATGGGCAGATTTCACATTTCACATATCTAACAGAATACTTATGAAAACATCATCTTAGAAGTAGTAGCACAAGGGTTAAAACAATGCTAATCTTGTTTTTCTAATGTTTAATCGGTTTGCTCTAATAATAAAAGAAAGTTTCTTTTGTTACCATAACAGAACCTTTTTTAACAGACATGATGCCTGACTCTATTGTGTGGTAATGTCTGATTTTCTAGTAGTGTTTAGAAATTCCCAGAGCAGGACACTTTGAAATGTCTCAGATTACAGGAGAAGGCTGTTTGAGAAGATGATGTTATTGATTTGACTTTAAAATAATGGGTTTTGCTTTGCCTGGTCAAGCAGTGAAGCTCTACATATTTCCAGTTTCTAAAAGAGGAAGCAATTCTCGTCTACACCACAAACATTAGCACAATTATGAAACAGAAATGCAGAAATGTTGTTCTTGTAAAAAATCTTGCGAGATAAAACTCTGAGAATTAAAGACGGATGCTGGTAGTGTCAATAGTTTTAATTTTGTTATTATTATTATTTTTTTACATATTCTTGTTACATGTTCTTTTTGTGTTGCTCAGAAACAAACTTTGTACGCAGATTTTCCACCTGCATACCCAGTGTGTCTCAGCAACACAAAAAATAATACATAAATGTAACAAAATAATTTCCAACAGCCTTTGTACATATGTTCATTTTTCTGTTTCTGATCAATTTGCATTGTGATTTAAACACATAACCCACATCACCCCGAAAATAAATCTGCTACACACGAAATATGCCAGTTCTCATAAAAGGGGAATACCAACCTGTGGTTAGTCACACAGTCTCATTACTACAGCTGAGTGTACAGCTAGAGTAAGATTTTACAGAAGTACTGTAATACCATACAAGTTTCCGATGCGTGTTTCTCTTGAAAAATTATTTGAATGAATATGTGAATCAAACTACCACAAAAGCAGTTCCACATCGTGACGCATGAAGGTAATCTGATGCTGCACTGATTTTCCGTTATTGGGTTTTGGGTATATTAATTCCATTACAGGCGCCCTGAGCCTGTAAACACAGCAGTACAAGCCAGATGGAGGAAGATAAAAATAGTCAGGAGATAAAAATAAAAACATCACTGATCTCCAAGAAATGAAAAGTACAAAACATTTTTCTAAAACAAAACATTTCAGCTACCTTTTTATTCCCAGAATCCACCAGAATCAACCCAATAATATTGTTTCTGATTCTATGCAAGAAAGTTTTTTAAAGAATCGCTAGGCGACACTAGTAGCATTTTTGAAGGGTCGGTATTGATGATGCATCCACAGAGTAAATCAGGAAGACAATTAAAAACAATCAATTTGCATGATGGGTCAGGTTTGCAATATTAAATCTTTGAGCCACAGTCAACAAGTGAATATGTCTTTGTCACTTCAAATTAAAGCTGGACAGCGAATTAAACTGTCAGCCTGTCTCTGTGAGCATACATTTAAATCAGTAACTGAATCTGACAATGGGTTGTTTATCTCTCCACATAATTACAAATATGCACAGCAAAATTAGGTTTAGCCTGTATCAGAGAGACACAACCTATTCAGGCTCTGCAGTCTGTCTATGCTGCTGTTCGTAAACTAAGGATTCGTAGTTTACGAACAGCAAGAAAGAGCTTTTGTATTTCAGTTCATGGGGTAAAGTTATGGAATAGATTAAATGAGGAGTTAAAACAAAGTCAGAATTTAATACAATTTAAAAGGAAATAAAAGGAGGTCATTTTCACAAGATATAGAAATATGGGTGAGAGTTAGCAGCACTAATGTGTTTATGTAAATTGAGGCTAATGCATACGAGTGTGTGCCTGTATGGATGTATATATTTAAGATATATGTAAACCCAGATAAAATGGAAAAATAATTTACTTGTTTATTTTTATTTTTGATTGGATTTATTAATGAGGGTCCATCTGGAAACGTTGTATGAGTTTAGGGGGTAGGAGTTCATAAGTTTCTTACTTCTTCCTACTCCTTTTCGAACATGTTAAGATTACTGTGGTACAAAAATATGTCTTTTGCATTCCTTGTTTTTGTGCATAACTTTATACTACTATCGTGTTCGAAATAAAGTTTCATTTCATGTTATGCTGTTCAGAGTGGATGAAAAGTTGCATTCAAATATTTATTATGTGACAGTAACGTGCAGCACGCTAAAAAGAGACGCACAACATGAAGACACACTTTTATATAAATGTGTTTTGTTTTCTTAATCTTTCAGGTGAACTTCCAAACCCACACAGCGGCTGAACACTGAGGACATGATGAATGTCACACCCACAGCAACTTTAGCCACGACAAATACTACAGGGGCACCATGTGTTTATATTGGGCCGAGTCCTGTCAGCGACTTCCTGATGGCTGTTTACATCCTGGCTTTTGTCTTCGGCTTGACTTTCAATGTGCTGACTTTGTACCCAATATACCAGCAAGTAAAGCAGCAGAACGTTTTAGGGATCTTCCTGCTCAGCTTGTCGATATCTGACTTGCTATTCATCTTCACCATGCCCCTTTGGATAAATTATTACCGATGGGACCATCAATGGAGACTCGGTGTGGAGTCCTGCAGTATAGCAGGATTCTTCTACTACTCCAACATGTACATCAGCATCTATCTGCTGTGTTGTATCTCTGTGGACCGCTGCCTGGTGGTCTGTTACCCACTCCACTTCAAGCCCCACCGTACATCTCGATACGCATGGGTCCAGTGTGTCGTAGTTTATGCTTTGGTTATGATCTTACACATATTCATTCTGAAAAATGACGAATTAATAGATGTTCATGATGACACACACAACAGTGACCGTTGTTATGAGACCTACCCAATGAAGACTAATGTGGCCATGTTTAATATGATCAGAGTGGGATTCGGCTTCATACTACCCCTCCTCGTGTTGGGAGTGAGCTACTGGAAGGTGCTGGCCACTGTGGGAAAAAGTCCCGGCCTGAGTGCCCCAGCTAAGAGGAAAGTTCGTCTGCTATCCTATGGAGTAATTTGCATCTTCTCAGTTTGTTTTGCTCCCTATCACATTCTCCTCTTTGTGCGCTCACTTTTCCGTTACTCCAACACAGAAGAAAGTCACTGTGAGTTTGAACGCAGCATGCACTTCCCCTTCTCCGGCACTCTGGCACTGTCCAGTCTGAACTGTGTCGTGGATCCAGTGCTGTATGTTCTGGTCAGTAATGGTGTAAGAGATAAACTGAAACTTTGCTGTGGAAGTCATGATCAGAAAGAGACGGAGGGCTGCAGGCTGACAACGTACAAAAAAGAAACATCTAATGAGAGTGCTTTGATATGAAGGGTAGACTGACTATGATGTATTATTTGTTTGTATGTGTGTACAATATGTATTAACCCTTACGACCTCAATTATTTATTGAGGTTGTAACTTAAAACTGCTCATTCCTGTGATACAGATGGGCGTTTGTGATGTAAAGAAATAAGATTGTATAAAATATTTTCAGAAATATCTTCTCTCTTCTATGTGACATGTGAACCAGTTTAAAAACCTGCAAAGGGGAAAACATAAAAAGATAAAATAGCACCAATAACCACCCTTACACTTCTTATTATGCACCTTTTAGTGTACATTTAATCTTCCTATACATCTATTATCAATTGTAGCTAATCTGATTAACCTGAAGCTCAGAAATTGCAGCTTTTCTCTTTTTGTTTTGCTTCAGAACTGAGTAGCAGGCTTCTTGGAGGAATCTATTCTAGTATCATGACCCCAACTTTAATATAGTTTTCACTTAAAACCAGAATTAAAATCTGAGACAAAATCTGTTGGATTATCTGGGAGGGTTGTGAAAAAAGATCTGGTAGATTTTGAGACAGAGTAAGCAAATATTGGAGTGTTAAGTCTTAATGCTATTATTGAATCAAAAGGTCCTTCAGCAAAGTGTTATTTATTTTGCATACACATGCACACCACACCACGTTGGTGTGGTTTGATGTTTAGTATTTTTACCCAAGTAAAATGTTATTTATTATTTTTTTTTACTTAAACTGAAAAGGTTGAACTTGATAAATGTGAAAAAGTTTGGAAATGTTTCAATTACTAACTTAAAAAATGTCCTGAACTTTTATCAAATGTGTGGACGTGTGGGCGTCTTTTTCTCCCACTCTGCACAGTATGCATAGAGGAAGAGGGCTGTAAAATGTTTGTGTCTCAGGGCTCAGTAATTGCATTGTAGTCTTTTGCCCTAATTGCTCCTGAGGCTTCTTTAAGTGGCAGACAATTGTTGCTACACGCTTACAATGAACGATCCTTTTATATTTTACTTTCATTCTGAGCATTTTGCACGTGTGTACCATGCAATTCTTGAAGTGTAAATAAAATCATGCATGCAATTTCCGCCACAAATTAATATCAAAGCTCTTAAACTTTGGAGACCTGTTGCATTGGAAAAAGTAAAAATAAACCTCTTGTTTGAACAAGTGCACTGTGTTGAGGTTGTTCAGTTTTTGCAGCTGGCATTTTAATAATTTTCAAATGGAGGTGAAAAACACTGCAAAGCCCATATGTCCAAGTACATAGTCATTATCTTTGCACATAAAGATAATCATAAATCCAGCACAGCTGTGCCACTGTGTGCCGCGCGTTTGTCAAGTAGGCGAGGAAAGTAATCAGGAGGCATGTGTGCATATGAGTGTTAATGAGGCATAATTTTATTCCCATTTGAGCTGATCATTTGAAAAGAAGCCTGGTACAAAAAAGGAAGAGAGAGAAGAAAGAAAGAAAAAGTAAAAAAGGAAAGTTTATGGGCTTATCAACTTTTGGCCCTGTATCAATGGTAGCTTTTTCAAAAATATTGCATGTTGACCAGGAGACAAGAGAAAGGCTGAGAGAAAACCTGTTCGCGGGGTACAATACTTTACATTACTAATCAAACTTAAACATACTGCATCCTTCTATTCTACGTGCCACTTGTGGTTTATTGCCTCTTCCTGTCTGGCTTCCAAGGTGTTTGTTAAACCTTGCAGTCTAATCTATGTGTGAAAAACAGCTTTTTGAGCTGCAGAATGCATGAATTTAAAATTATACACGTGAAAGAAGTGTTTGTAATATACTTCCTTGACATGCCTTTAGTGATAAAGGCAGGTCAATGTAGTTTTTAGTCTTACATTAACATGCCTTTATTACTGTCAATAAATAAGACCTTTGATAAGAGTTTACCCTTGTAGCCTTAGGTAACTTGAATGTTATATAAGAAGTGAACATGACATAATAAATCTTCCACTGGCTGAGTTTGATGTGAGGTCAGATGTGCTTATTTGAATTTTTTCTCTGACGAATACAACACATACATTATATGTGTAAGCTTTTATTCAATTAGGAAATGTAAGCAGGTAGGGTATAAACATGAAATCAGATCAAGGGATGAGACTTTTTCTGAACACATTGTATTCTGGAGGACCTTGTTAAAAGATTTAATGTATTCTTGCGTTGTGTTCTTTTCTTGTAAAGAGTGTCGCTGACAAATAAAATGTATTATTATCAATGTAAATGTGGAAGAGTTTTAAAGTAGAGAGGAAGAAGAAGAAATTGTGTTCACCACATCTAGATGGTTATGTGCATTATGCTGTTGCCATGTGACAATATCTGTATTAGTAAGAAATTAAACAGCCGTTCCTGACTGGGCCGTTGGCTGGTGAAGCTAAATTCGCTCAGTTTCAGTTCACAAAATTTGCGTAGTAATAGACTGTTTGCCATCATATCTTTGGTTATTAGAATTTCACAATATCTGTTGTCATCGTAAAGTCTGAGGAGTCTGTCATTTTAGTTGCTGTCAGCAGATTTGGCTTAGGGATGTAAGTGTATGCTATTATTATGAACCCCAGACATATAGAAGAATGTGTGAAGCGTTCCCGCACAGATCCGCTCAATTATGCTTCACTGCACAGTCTGGTCTCTCCTGTTGACTTGGATTCCTCTGGTAGAATTTCTACTGGGCCAGAACAAGAACCAACCGTCTTAGAGACAGTTTTTACCCGATAGAAATAACAAAACTAAATGCAATCAAAAAATAACCATTAATCATCATGGATGATGTGTATCGGCTGTTTGTTTGTTTCTTGCATTGTGTGTGAATTGTGGGACAGTTGTTTGTTTTTTTGTTTTGTTTTGGCATGTGCGCTGACTGATGGCACCTTTTGAATTTCGTTGTTCTTGTGACAATGACAATAAAGATTTTATCTTATCTTATCTCTTATCTTAGTCAACAAAGAGACGGAGACGTTTTGAATGATGGCATTGATTTTCGGCGCTGTTTTAGGATTGTAGTCTCTGCCTGTAGTTTTAACAATGACAGCGAAGGAAGTGAATCAAGCTTTACAATCCTTGTTTCAAAAATTTAATTGACATTAACAGCCCCCTGGACAGAAAACAGAAAAAGCTGCTTTGTTTTATTTTATTTGTTTATTTTTGGCTTTCAATCTTGGTAAGTCATGAATCATGTCAGTTTTGGAAATAATAGACTTCAGTTAGAGTCTATGTTCCTTAGGACACACATAAGGATGCAGCTATTTTCTCGATACAATCAGTACTAAAGTAAAATGCTCTAAATGTTTCTACTATAAATATTTAAAGACCAGTCCTGGCAGGAGTGATGTAGCAAAGTTATTTTAATGTTGTCATTCTTAAAGAGGAATCAGTGTCAGCACTTTTCAAGTGCCAGAGATAAACACCAGGCTGTTCTTGTTCTCTGATTGGCACATCTTTGGTGTGAAGAATCATGATATGTCTTTGAATGCCTTTGAATGACATTATCGTGAGTAAAGTTGTTTAAAGACGGCGCATACCTCTTTTTCAATGGCCCATGGTGAGGTGTTCACTGTGGAAAAACTGAACTGAGGCCATTCCTGCATGTTAAAACAATCAACTGTGCTGTACGGATGGTTTACACATGATCTTTTTCACGTTTTGGAGAATATACCAGACATACTCTCATGGTTTGGGTGGCCTATTTAAGATGCAAACTCTCCAGCTGCGCTCTAAATTTTCTGCTTTTCTGCTGCCATTTCCTGCTTCTCCACCACCTAATCACCCAATTGGGGACCGAGTTCAGAGTATCTTTGCTAAATTCCTGACATAAGGGAGACAAGCTAAGGGGAGTAGAGATATACTAGCCTCTCCACAACATGTTGACCAGCTTGATCTTAAATTGATGAGATTCGAGCTTTAAACTTATTTAGGGTAATGAAGACGTATTTACATTTTTACACCTTAGTTATCTTATGAGATTATATTTATGCGAAAGCAAGGACACTAAGAGAGTTTGATCTTGGAAATATAAAACACGGTAAAGTTTGACAAAATTAAAGTTGTCGTCAGACGTCCTGTGGCATCAAGCCCAGGTTATTAAAGATTTCTTTCTTTCTCCCGACTCAGCTTTAATGAGCCACCTCAGGTTGCTGATGGACTCCTTGGTGAATCAATATGGTGTCATTGATTTGCTGTTATGACTCATGGCCTTATTGTATAATGTAAGCTAGGTCTAAATGCGCTGTACAGACGAGCTATTCTTAGACATTATTTTTAGTGCTCAGTCAATTATTGTAGCCTACACAAAAGTGGACTCAGAAGAGAATAATTTTTCATCTCTTTTTCCTCTATGCCCATCATAGCTTCTAAATTATACCTGATTGCTGTTCTCCAGCTGCTTATTATTTTATAGTATACCTTTAATGAAACAGCAAGCTTTTGTAATTAAACTGAATTTACAACCACAAATCAGGGATGGAGAGTCAACAAGCTAGTAATTAATCATCGTGATTATTGTCAACTAAGTTGTGTTCTAAGTATTAAAGGCAAAGTGTGTTTTCTATTGATGCAGAGGTGCCTCAGTTTAACAGACTGGACCTGTGGGAAGTGGGCTTTTGAAGGTAGAGCTCTTAATTGCTTTTGTGATATTGATCTTGTGTTGTAAGAAGATCAATACATTAAGCTTTGTTCACTAAGAGACATCCAATAACCCGATCTATGGTGAAGCTGAAACTTTTGCGTGGTATGCAGTAAGCATAAAAAAAGTCCTGCTAAGATAAAGCTCTGTTATGCTCTCGTGTACTGGAATGATGAATGATTTCTGATGATTTATACTGACGGTTATCAGCAAAAATAAATAAAATGGGGGTGATGAGGATTGCGCATCAAATACAACGCAATTATGCATATTCTCTCATCTAATCAAAACATTTCAGACGCTGGTCGGTTGATCACCTGCACTGATACCAAAATAAAGAAGGTTCCTATTAATGGTGGTGATGGATTCCTATTTCAGCTAAGCTACAGTATACACTCAAGCACACATAAAGTGCCTTACAAGTATTTACTGAAAACCAGCTAAGAAGACTGATGAGCTCTGAGTGCAACCTGCTTTTCTCTACAGCTGCATGATGTCCCAGTTGATTAGTCAGTATACTGGACAGATGAAGCAGCAGCACATTTTTCAAATCCTAACCACAAAGTTGTCAACACATAACCAAATTCGTTCAAAACAGCAACAACCCGGTTATGCTCAAATCATGTAACTATGTCACCTTCAGTTGTTAGAAAAATGTTGTTTATATCAAATATGACTTCAAAGAAATTTGACTTTGTAATTTAGTGCCTTTAAATTGGGTCTCTGTCTCTTTAAAAACTCCTGCTTTCTCTGAAACTCTACCTTCAGCAAGTCATCACAATATTACTCCTTTATTAACCCTTTAACGACATTTTTACAAATGTTGCACTGGAAGTAGCACCTTTAATGAGCTCAATAGATGCCCAGTTCTGCAAGGTGTTTGCTAATTGCTGCAGGCTAGTCTGAAGGAGTTAAGTGGGGAAAGTGGTGCTGTGTGAGGCAGAAATTTGGATTCTCCAAGGAGGAACTGAGCCTTGATGAGGGATTAACCCTGTATTTTATAAAGCTAAAAGAAAGTCAGTTTTATATAATATTCCTCCTGTAGCAAACGTGAACAACGACCCCAAGCAGGCTGCCTCACCAGAAACTGTCTTGAACTCAACAAAATCAGTGTTATGGACTGACCACTGTAAAGCTCTGCTCTCAGTCCTGAGAAGCTTGTGGAAGTAAAACCAAAATGTTTTTCTTTGTCATGGAGATACAAAGGTAATTCTACCATCAGACTGATTTAAACTCAAACAGTGAGAAAATTGCGACATCTTGTATTTTGTTCTTTTGCTATACGAGGATCTGGGAATTGACCATACTATTTCCACATAACCTCTCTGTGTGGGTTCGTTTGCCGTTACTAGAATAAAAGGGGAATTTTGTTCATTGTCACTTCCCTATTCCAAATGTAAAATACTTCCAAAAACAGATTGTTAACGACAAGCAATTTTTTTCTTTTTCCTGTGGTATCGGAAAACATGATCTTCATAAAAAGAAGGCCTAATTTCTTTGCAGCAAGCATTTTTTGCAGAGATTTCTACACATATGCTGACGAAACGTTAAGAGACTGTTTTTTTTTTCCTTGGGTTTGGTTTACTCTTTTATCTTTTTAATTTTGACCTAAAGTCAAAGTTAAAATCATGTTGAACTCATTGGTGTAATTCCATCTACTGATTTGAACACCATGTGACCATGTTTACAAACATTTTTAAGTTTTCCCAAAGAACTATAACTCTTCTTATTCTTTGTTCTAAATTGCAATTGTGCTTTTTTAAAAAGTGTGTGTACGGTTTAACAGTAATCTCTTATAGATCTTGACTCAAACATTTTGCTAACCGCGGCGAGCTTTTATGCATTGAGGTCTGGTTTCAACAACCTTTGCATAATGAAAACTCGATGTGCCCCTCTGGACACAGGAATGAGATGATTATAGTAAGTTTTATACGCATTTTAGCATTTGGATGTGTTTGGAAGAATTCCCCCTGAGAAACCTAAGATGACTGTGACTCTGACTCCCAGCATCACAAAGATTTTATTTATTGAGAAGGGCAGAATGAAGCCGTTCTTTATTGCTTAACCACAGTTAACTTGAAGCTGCAGCTGTTACAGATATTGCATTACAGCAAGGATGACTTCAAGATATACGTTACAATAAGAAGATAAGGAAGAGATAAAATGTTTTTACCATAAACCCCAGTAGATGATCTAAAAAACTTTTTTCGGGGGACCCGCTCTTCCAATTTCAGCTCAACGTTCCTGAACTTAATTTTGAGTACTTTTGCTAATAATCCATGAACTATCACTGCTACGCACCCCTACTTAATGAACAGTTCATCTTTCCATTACCAAAAGAGAAGCTTTGTAGCTCATTTATTCCTTCATTAGCGTGCTTGTTTGCATATTTCAACATTAAATTTGAGCAGTATCAGTATTTAGCCAAATCTGTAAAACCTTTTAAAAACGTATTTACTTTTTTTTGTAAAGCTTATTGTTTAGTTTTTAAATGCAAACATATTAATGTTGTCCAGTTTTGTCAACGTTTCTTAAGCTCCTTTCCCAAACATGTTCACTAAATGAAGGAATTTACAAGATATGTAGTTCATGATGCTATGGAATTTCAATTTAAGGAACCTGCAGAGTTTCTGTAAAACACCTTCTGCTAAACAACTTAGTCAAACAACAGGAGGATGAGTTGGTTGTAAATTTAAATGAACTCAACAGTTCATTGTGAGTAGTGTAGTGTTAAAGCCTTATCAGATTGTAACAAACTGTGGAAGTAGGAGAGACAATGTCATTTACATGCACCAAGTAATAGTTTGGCTCTAAATGTGCTGAGTAAGATGTTTGTTTGTTAGTTTTGTTAAACAAACAAGCATTGTGAAGCATTGTGTAGTGCAGAATTAAACTGTCAACATTCACAAAATGAATGTTGACAGTTTTAATGCATAATGCTTTGGGTGATAAGCTCATTTTTGCTGACGCTGAGCGCTCATTCAAATTCAATTTGCGACTAATCTGAAAACACTTTCATATCAAACTTCATAAGACAGGAAAACATAGCTAACCTTTAACTCTTTAGTGGGAGAGTGGCTAGACATCATTAATTATTATTATTAATAATGACTTTTTAATTACAAACATTAATAATAATAATTATCATCATCATCATCATAACTGGTGATCCTAGAGGTAATGAAAATAGAAACAATAGCTTCACATCCTAAATACAAAGTCTTGGCAAAACAAATCTTGATGAAACATACCTGAAGAGCTGTTACAATGTAAACATTACATTTCATAATTGATAATAGGAAAAAAGCTACGCAGTTATTGGTATTTTAATGCAAAATGTATTTTTTCATGTTTAAAAAAATATATGAAAACATCATGTTTCATGCTTGACAAAAATAATTGAGCATCTATCCTGGACTTGGATTACGTTTTAAAAGACATTGTGTGTGGGAACTAGTAAATGTCAAAATGAAAGAAAACATTAGACTCATATCAGTCTTAACCAATCTTAAAGTACCCAGTTATCTTCGTTTGGCCACCTTCACCCTTCATCGCCGTCTCTTCCTCCCCCTCACTGTTCTGTCTTGTCTATTCCTGCTATGTGTTTGCATTACTGGCAGAATTGAGTAATTTTTCTGCACATCTGTGATTTGTTAATTCCAGTGAGGGAGCAGTAGTCCACCCATTTTTCTGTGTCTGTTCAGAAGTTCATAAGCCTAGTCTTAGTCAAGAGTTTGTGAAATGTCTGATCCATATGCTTTTTACCTGCCTGCTCTGACTCATAGAGAAGATTAAAAGTCATAGAGCTCCTTTTAAGAAGTTTCTGTTTTTCCGGTTCTGGACCTCTTGACAGATGGAGGGAAAGTTCATGCAGCTTTAATTAATTTCAGTGCCACACTGTGTTTATTTTTTTCTCATTATTAATTTCTCAAATTTCTTTGCAGAAAATAATGTTACATTCACAAAGTTTAATGTATTTCACTTGAATTTTATGTGTTAGATCAACATAAAGTGTAGCACAGTTTTCAGCATTTCTTTGCAGCTACAAACACTAAAGGTGCTGCATGCATTGGTATTCAGCACTCCCATCTTAATGCTATGGAAAAACAGTGGCACGTCTTTTAGGATACATGACTAGAAGATGTGCGCAATTGTTGCTTGTTGTCTGCTTGATGTTGTCTTCCTCCTCTGCTCTGTCATGCACCCGATGCACCTGGAGCACATGAGTGTGGTTTCTTAGCAGGCTGCTGCCACAACACCAGAGAGTCACTTCCTCCTCAACTTACCTGTTTTAAAGGCCCCAGCATGCTTTTTGTTTGCTAGATAATTAATGCTAATGGTAATTCTAGTTTCTGACTTTTTATATTGTTAATTTCTCAGGTACAAATACCACAAGTTGGCTCACACGCCACTCAAAACTTCTCCAAAACTTTATCTTTGAACTATTTGGTGTTGTTTGTTTATGGAAAATTACATTTACGTTGCACTCCAACAGACACGATTTACTGATAAGTTGGCTCGTGAAGTCAATTGGTTGCGTTGTTTTATTTATGAGTATCAAGAGTAAAGGGGGCTGAATATAAATGGATGCCACAATCTTTAGATGTTTATTTGTTAAAGAGAATATACTGTATCCTTTTCCTTCTGTATCTATGTTTTTGTTGGAGTAAGTTGGTAGTTATAACATGACAAAATGCAAAAAAGGTTTTGCGAATACATTAGCAGATTACTGAATGCCACTTTCTTTGGGAAGTAATTACTTGAAATGATTTGCTAAATGTTGCCACAAAGAGTTTCACATCATTACAGAAGATTGCAGATCCTGAAATGCTTACTGCCATTTATTTATTATTCATAAATCTGCAAAGGATCTTTAGAAAAATCAGCAATGAATAACACAAAGGGACAACCACAATGGAAAATTTACAGTTTATTTTAATTTTTTTCTCCCCCCATTACATCATCTGACTTCTGTGAAAGTTTGATCTTCTTCTCCATCCTCCATTTTATTGAAACACTTTCTAGCAATACGAAACAAGCATCTGTTTTCTCAGGTGACCAGGGAATAGAGATGGAAAGAACATTAGGAGAAAGCCCCAACAATAATTAACATTTTTATTAGCAAATATAAGCCATCAGTCTCCAACCGTATCAGAGCCAAATTAAAATCACTAGATTAAAATCACTCTTTGTTGGAGGTGGATCTTGACAAGGAATTCACCAAAGAATATATTCCTACAAATCAATAAGAGGACTCAGCTGTCGGGCAACACGCAGCACAGTAATATGATTGTTAAAGTGTAAGAGCTGGCGTTTGCACCGCTGGCGATGGGAGCTGTTAATGCACTTATGCTGTGCTGGGTGTTTCTCCTACAGGTAGCTTCACCAAACAGTTCTTTTTTGGGGATAACGTTTGGACAATTAGACTAGATATTCTTGTAATATTTTGGTAAACCCCCTTTGACTCTTAGATTATTCTACTGTTTTAGTTTTGTGTAAAAAAACTGAGGTCAATAACTTATTTTCTGGTTTAAAAATGATTTGACGTAGGTGTTTTGAAACCATTGATCATGCTTGACAATAGCTCAGTAAGATTGGTGTCACTGCAGAGATGCTTATGAGTGACTGTTCTAGTTATGCTCTGAATATTAAGATAAGTATTAAATACAGCTTCTCCAGACACATCCAAATTATTGTTTATCAGCTCTTTATGAATCTAACACTGGCATTGCAATCATTTGGATTTTTGCGTTTTTTTTGTTTTTGTTTTAATCCATTTCCCTCATAACCTGAAAATGCACACTATTTACAAAAACAAATATTTCTAAATTGAAAAGAAGTCACTGTGAAGTAAAATAAAAATAAAAACATAGCACACCTTATAAACAAAAAAAAATAAGCCAGTTCATGCACATTTCATCACTAAATCAAGGTGATTTATAAGGCAAGCGAGGCAGAAACAAAACAAAAAAATACACATTTGCCATGTGTATAATAAAAGAAATGTATTCATTTGCACTTTTCCTCTTCTTGGCTTGTACTCTATGTCTGATGTGAAGGATTTATTGTTCAGCCTGCTCTCTGAAGTGCTTTTAACTATTGTCACTAGTCTGAGTCTCAGTCTTCAGCATGTGTCTCCAGCCTCAGGCCTGGCTTATGCCTCTGCTGAGCTTTCTAAAACTTCAGTCAGCTGAATGTCGAGGCCACAAGCTTTGCTATTCAAGAAAAACACAGATATCCAAAAGGATGGCGTAAGCTGTCTTGTACTTCTTCATTAAGCTTGACATCATACACCCTGGCATAAATCTTTGTTTTATCTGTGGTGAGACACAAAACAGGACTAAATGTCTTGAAGTTAATAAAAAAGCTGAAAAGCCATGAGGGAAAATGGTTTAAACAAACACTGAGCCTGTGTTTGGCATTTTCTCATATTTCTGAACATCAATTTAAATGTTAGGATGAATCATGTGGCTTTGCATGACAGGAGCTGTTACTGAAGTCGCATCAAACACTCCGCTCCTGGACGGCTCGCGCTCAACCATTTCCCCTCGACGACTGCGGCAAGGACAGAGGTAGCCTTTCAGATGCACGCGCACCTTGCTGTGCAGAGAGGCGTAGATGAAAGGGTTGTAACACGCAGAGCTCATAGCTACTAAATGGCAGCAAACTTGCAGGACGTTTATGTAGCGTTTCCCAATGATAAGGAACTCTGGGTCCAAGTCCAGCAAAAGGTTCAGCACCTAAACAATGTGAGACATATGAAAAAAAAAAAGTCTTTAATTTAGAGTACATGGAGAGTAAAACATTATGTCATTTTGTACACAAATAGTTCAGATATTTTATTGTGAGGTTTTATTCAAAATTTCATAGAGCAAAGTTTTTCAATGGTTATTTACACAGGAAATGGAGGAAGAAGACGATGCGCCCCTATGACCTTCCTGTCTGAAAGACAGGAGCATCTGAAGTATTTCCTGTGACTGTAACTGAAACAAATGAGGAGGTGGATAAATCAACAAACACAGTGCCACTTCATAGCACCATCAAGTAACTGTTTCCTTCAGTTGTTACCCAGCTGCAGTCTTAAGAGATAGGGTCATTTGGACCCTGTGTGCACGGGACAACCCCCACCCCACACTGGTGAAAGTTCAACAAGGCTTGATTGTATAACCTTTTCTTTTCTTTATGGTTTAATGTAAGCAAATACTGAACTGTTCCCAGATGTTCTAACACCATGCAATGTAATGAAGTTCTGCTGCTGTTGGGATTGTGATCCACGATGGCACTATAGGAAGAGAGATAAGTGATTAATAGTAATCGTGGAGATACTAAATAATGAACTGATCACAAATGCTCAGGGCTTATGGATACTGAAAAAAAAAATCTAAGTTCCTGAAGAGAATCAGTCCATCCACAGAGGTTGGGGTTGACAACCTCTGTAGACCTAATGAAGTAGCCACTCGTTTCTAAATGACACGCACAGAAAAAAACGGGATAATTTTAGAAGTTTCTACAGAACAAACGTGTTTATTTTATGGTAAAATTAAATAACCTCATTGAATTTTTTTTCTCAGTTTGTAGAACAGAGAACAGCATCGAACCCAAAAGCAAAAAGCTTATTTTCATAGTTCAATTAGGCCAACTTGAAACATTTACATTAAGGAGAATGGGAAAATCATTTGAAGCCCAGTAAAATTAAAGAGACCAAAGAAGCTAATTTTCCATTAGCTTTATTCCGTTTCATTTGCAGAGACTATTTGCATGAACGCAAATTAAAAATGGCCCAAAGGACCCTTTCTTATTACCTTCATTCATTATAGGAAAAAGAAGGACATTTTTTTCATGTTATTATTGGTCAAAGTCATTAAAACCCAATGAGGAGGGTCTAAAGAGTCAAATGTGTGCAGGTTTACACACTCCTGGACTGTATTAGCTTCAGCCTGTGGGACCAAATATTACAAATTTCTAATAATTAAAGATGTCCAAAAAGTTACCTATTGCAGGTAAGTTATTAACCGATTGTAGCAGAGATTGAGTTTTAAAGAAGTCTTAAGTCCCTTTGAGTTTTTCATTGAAACACCACTTTAACAGTTTAGAAGATGCCAACACATCCTGAAGAGTCAGTGAGGTGATTTTACTGGTACTAACCTGTTAAACATAATCTACTTTCTTTGATTACTTTCTTTCTATCAAAAGAAGTAATCAAAGTGTTACTTCCTTTGACGTGCAGAGATTATGCTTATGAAGATGATTTCCTCTTTGTGACATGAAAAAAAGCACGCAACAGTCCTGCAAGACAGCAAATGTGTCTGTAGGCTGCATGGAACACCATTGTTGTTGTGAAATGAGTCTTTCTCACCTGGTAAGCTTTGCAACATAATCAGAGTGACCTTAAAATGATGGTCTCATCAACCACTACGCTGTGCAACTTCATCCTCTCCTTAGTCCTTATAATAATGAAATCCTAATCTTTTAGTCTTCATAGCTCATTGAGAAAATAGTGTCGGATTTGCAGACTCTATTACTTCAACGTGGCTCTCGGTCATAAATGATGCAGAAAATCTACTCTAGCTGGCAATAAAAGTTTCATTTTTGGCCTCTTCCCTGCTGTTGTGTTTATCATTTGCTGGTTGATACAAATAGAAGTAGAATGCAAATTTGGTCTTCTGACATTCAGCCGAACCAGTTAGAAAAGAGGGTAATAAATAAATAAGTAATAACAATAAACAGTAAACACTGGTAGACATCAAGTGACTAGTTATTTGTTTTCAGCTTTGTTTGTTTGGTAATTACCTGAAGGGGCAGCCAGCACAGTGCAAATGCTAGCACTGAGGCCACCAACAGGGTAAAGGTCTTTTTCCTTCTTTGACTCCAGCGCTGTTGACCGCTGGATGGCTCCCCAGGCACTGAATAGCGCTTAAGGCTAACAGTGATGGCGCAGTAGGAGATGCTGACAGACAACAGCGGGATCATGTAGGAGGTTGTAAGGATGAAGCAGGAGTATAACAACCGCAGGTTGCCGCTGTCGGGCCAGAATTCCTCACACACCACCAAGTCGATCCCACTGGGACGAAGGTCCAGGTAGCGTGTGTAAAAAGACGGAGGTGCAGCCAAGGCCAGAGACAAAAGCCAGACACCCAGAGTCACTGCACCACAGCCCCAGACAGAAATTCTTTTCCTTACTGGGTGAGCTGCGATGAGGAAATGAAAAAAACCCAAATGGAAATAAACAAGAAGAAACGCATTAGGGACTTATTGCTTTCAAATCCACTTCAGAAAACAGGCTGGATAATAGACAGACTTGGACAAACCTGTTGGCTCTCCTGATCAAGAAGTGTTTAAAAAAAACCTAAGATGAATAAATATTGTTTTCCTCTGTGCATATTTTCAAACTAAAAGGTTTTAAAAAATCTAACTTTTGGTTTGAGTTAGGAATCCAATGTTAAGAAAAAATTAACATTAAAGAAAAGCACATTATTCTTTTGAAATAAACAAAACCGATGCATTTTTTAAATTTTTTTTTTAACTTGATCAATGTTTCCAGGAACTTCTAATTAGTAATCCATTAATTCCTGTAAATATGACTTGACATAAAGGCCCATCTGTTTTGACAACTGGTCATTACACTACATGAGCATCCATAATTATCCTGCCACTACTAACAATAAGGAGGATTTTGGTAAACTCCAGTATATAGTGGCATCAGGTCCCCATAACAATCAATAATTTAGTTTAAATTTTTTTATTTAACCCTTATTTCAAAAGGAAATAAATAAATAATAATAAAAAAAAACAAAACATTGAGATTAAAAACATTTTTCGATGGAATCCTGGCCAAGAGGCAGCAACAAATACAACACAGGAAGCAATTAGCAATATGTCCACCATGCTGACTGATTGATTTAGATTAATGCAGAAGAAAAAAAATAGTTTCTTACCAAACATCACAAATGTATGAATGAATTATGCTAAAGCTGAAGAGACTAAGACTGGGAGTTGAAGCAGCAAATACTCAAGGTGGGTCTGGATTTGATCAAAATATATACTATAAAGTATGGTGGAGGATCTGAGATGCTGTGGGTCTTTCACTTGCAAATGTTCTCAGTACCTTGTTATATCATCAAATTATTTTTTTGTTCGTTTGTTATTGTGCAATAAAAGATTAATTCATTTTAAGGTTCTTTAGGCATCTTTACTGGAGTAAACTGTAATATTCTCTTATCTACCATTTTAATGTAAATATATTGCTTTTCATGATGCTTAATTTCTATACAGATGATATTTATTGAGTGTATACAATAAATTCACATTCCAAAGCATAAATATTAAGTTATTTACCTACAACAATGTAGCGATCAACAGCAATGGCTGTGAGTGAAAGCACCGAGGCAAACACTGTGGCACACTGCAGCAAGGGCACCAAGTGGCAGAGAGGTTGTCCAAAAGCCCAGCCATGGCTGTCGAAGGCGTAAGACACGGTCAGTGGGACACAACTTAAACACATCAGCAGGTCGCCAGCCGCTAAATTACCAATGAAGAAGTTGGTGGCATTGTGGAGTTTCTTGTCTGCCAAAATGCAGGCCAACAAAAATGAGTTTCCAACACCTGCCACAACCACCACGAGGCAGTAGAGAGGCAAAAAAAGAGGTTTGAACTGTTGAAGAAGCTCCATCCCAACAAACATGTCCAGTGGGTCACTGTGATTGAGGCCTTGGCCTTCGTTGCCTTCTGGTCCTCCTGTTGCTTGAGTAGAGTTTCCAGTCAAACCAAAGTCCTTATTCATAAAGATGTCCATGTCCATGCAGGTAAACCTTAAAAGAAAGGCAAAAATGAATTATTAATTACTCAAATATGATGAATGTAATTAGTCATTATCAAGGGGTTTCAATGCCGTGGCTAGTTTGACTAATTTAGAGTTATTGTATCTAAAATAAGACAGAATTAGTCTCTATGGCTACCTATGATGATCGCATGTTTAATGGAGAGGAGTTTAAATTTTATGGATCACTGGACTTCAACTGCGGGTGATTTTTTTCCCAAAATGCAGAAACATTTAAAGACACACTTGAGTCAATAAGAAGTTTTCTGGTAGTATGAGGTGTAGCGGTAGAGGGGATGCCTCAAATATGGAGACTGTTGACCTGTTCCCTGCCTTCACTTTGAATAAAAACCCATTATGCTACAACCAATTAAAGGAAGAAATTTTGAGCCACATGCTCCTCGACTAAGTTTTATAACGGCGACTGAAAGAGACATATTTTTCCTTGCAGGTCGTGTAAAACGTATTTATTTTGTCCTTAAGTTGCACATCACCTACAAGGAGCCACACAGTTTGTTAGAATACCGGAAGTTTGACCTCTGGGTAACAAGAAACCAGCTGTCCAATGTTGGATGATATCATTTATGGTCAGAACGACAGCAGACTACGATCCTCTTATAAAAAAAAAAGTCAACATTAATATGTTTGTATAACTATGTTTCATCTTGATAAAAAAATTCACACTCAGCCAGACAGCACAAGAGAATGCATAAATCCCTGATGCTTCTAAACATGGATACACACTGACAATAATTATTCACTTGCAGATCTAGTTTTATGTCTAGATGAAACAGAGTTTGAGTATAAATTCTCCTAGGAAATCATTTAAAATATTTTTATGACTTCTCTTGGGAGCGTTCTAATGTGAAGGATACATTTTTCCGCTCCAGTGCGTCGCTACGCATCATACGCTGGAACATTTTACTCACTAGTGGATTTGCTTCGAAGAGCTGCCAAATCCCAGTTCTAGTTGCTGCTGTGTGCAGCTGTTAGATATACAGTGAAGTGCACACCAGCAGAGAAATGTAATGAAAAGTGCGAATTTATCAGGCCTTAAGTGTAGTGTTAGTAAGCACTCATGTCAAAGATTAGCTCAGTCCTTTTTAACATAATCCAGAACAATAAGAATCTTTATCTGCCGCAATTGTGCCGAGATGAAAGCCATCTCTTTCATATCATCACATTCAATTTAGAGCTCGACAACGAGAAGAGACGTGTTTGGAAATCTTAATTTTAAAGACCTGCTTTCAAGAGCATTTGGCAGGATCTTTAGTATTAATGGAGGCATAATTGTGTTGGTTCTCACTGACAATTTCAAGCTAATATTATTGGCAATAAACCTTTAATACTGAAACTCACTAGTTTTCAAATATTTAATAAAATTCAACGATCAAGCATTGTTTGTGATTACTTTATATGTTCCTTGTTATTATTATTTTTGGCTCCATATTTGATGTAATTTTTCTCTATGACCAAGTCCATTCTCGTGAGGCACAGAACCGAGGTGGCTGCTCCTGATCTTCATGTGGCCTTTATGTTTTGGCAGCTAATAAAAGAGCAAACAGCTGCAGTGGCAACACAGTAAAAAGCTATCTCAACCTAAAATGATTTTCAGATGCCTGCGAAGCTTTTTTTCATTTATGTCAATTGCTCCCTGTGACCAAAACAAAACTGTGACCTTTGCACATACATCAGTGTTTCCAACATGTTAAACTTGTTATTAAAACTAAATTGATCTGTTTTTATGACTTTAAATTTACTCGAAGACTTAAGGATTGTGAATGTCAGGATCGCCTGCAGTCTACGGCTAAACACACTGTGCGTACCATGAGATTTTCATTTGAGTAAAAAAAATATATATACTGTATATCTAGATATATATCTATATCTATCTATCTATATATGTATAGATATATCTAGATATATATATATATCTATCTATCTACATATGTGTGCATATATTATAGTGAAAAAAATATAAAAATGGTGTTTTGTGTCAGAACCTCCTGTGTGCGTTTATGCGGCATATCTGTGTGTGTCAGGAACTCGCCATCAGGTACGCTGTGCAACGTTACTGTGTGCCAAACGCATTGCGTGCATGTGACCTGTACTTGTGTGGGTTAGGTCTGTGCTGGTTTTGTGCGCCACCCGATGCGTGTTGGGCTTGTGGTCGTGGTCGTGTGGGCCAGGTGCACTGACAGTTTTGTCTTCTGTGCGCGTCCTCCGATAATCTTCTGCAGGTGCCCCTGGTGAAAACAAGGTGTTTTATTTGACTAATGCTGATTATTCCTAGCAACACAAACATCCCTCCCAACACAAAGCCCTTCACACTAGCTGAGACATAATTATTAATCTACTGAATACAGATTGGTGCTGTCACTAAACAGATTATCCATGGACTAAAAAGGTTTGCAGAAGGGAAAGCATGCTTATCTGTGGACAGGAGGTGTGTGTAGCTAAAAATGCAGGGCTTTTATTGGTACCTCTTGAGTCTTTTGACATTTTGTTATATTACAACTGCAAACCTCAGATTCCAAAGCATTAGGCCCTGTCCTTGTGGGAACTTTTATTTCACCCTCAAAAACAGGGAAAATGTTTGTGGTAGTGCTGCAGCTGCTGCAGAACCTCATTGATCAACTTCAAGAAATTATCTGTGCACCGTAGGATTTCACTGACAAGAGAAGGCTGAGGAAAAACAACACATTCAGGATGACAAGGGTGAGACCGACAAACGGGGCCTTACGAGCCCCATCACCACAAACACATAACGGTGGCACTATGGTTCTGAAAGCTGCTAAGAGATGATAGAAAGATGGGTGAAGATAAATACAGAGTGAAGCAAAAGAGGCTGCAAAAGACTGGAAACTGGGCCTAGATGATATGTCTAGATATGTCCAGAGTAAAATTAGGGGCATTTTTGTCTTCTTGCCTCTTGTGCACATTGTATAACTGGGGTAACATTTGAAAATTTGGTAAACGGTCCCCTACTTTATTTTTATTTTTTTAAAGGGATAGGTCTGTTGACTACACAAAACATATTTAATAGATTTTTTGGAAAAGACTATTGTCAGGTTATGAGATTTCACCTGGCCAGTTCAGTCTTCTTTGAGCTCCTTTACCAATGAGCTGTTTTAAGGCTATGTCTCTATTATGCAAATAAGCTGCTGGCTGTGCCTCCAACTCAGTGTTAGGACTTAATAGAGGGGAAAATGGCTGCAAACAGATGCTCAAATGTACAATGACACAGCTTTCACCCCTTCATTACCGAGCAAAAAAAAGAGGAAAAAAGGTTGTTGTGTAATATTTACCTAGTTCCATTTTTGTAGATTCATTTTACTCAGAAAAACACACCCAGAATGACCACGGGTGTGCTTTTATGAGTATTTTTTTGTTTTCGTGGTTTCAAAAAGAGACATCCCCGTTACAACCCTGTCTTTCAAAAATAACATCTGCTTCACTCTTCCTGAGCACTGAGCTAGTTTCCTGGCAATATGGTTGAGACATTGCCATTAAAATGTAAAATGAAGCCAAGCAGCTCTGCTATCCGTGACTGCGAGAATACATGGGCATATGTTGTTCACTGGAGCCAGCAACAAAACACTAGTCTTTTCCAGCAGCCATTGTACAGCAATGGCTGCTGGAAAAGGGTTGGGGTTAGGTTTAGGGATTAACCCTAATCCTAACCCTACTTTTACATCAGTAAAACCAAACATACAAGTCTTCCAATAATGAAATGAGCATAGTTCTGTGGGGATGATGAGAAACTGGGCTAAACTGGGGTTGCTATGTAAAAGGGAAGTGCCTCACAATTGTCACTTAATAATCCAGAGGTTTTTGAAACAGCTCATGTTCCAAACCCCAAAAAACATTAACTAATTAGTTGGATGTTTTGTTTTATCCGTTGAATTGCTTCTAGAAGCACTAGAGACCCAAATGGAAATACTATGATGCTATTTTGCATAACGGGTCCACTTTAAGTCAATGTCTGGTGCTGTGGTTTTGTGGGTTGCATCTCTAAGAATCCGTATTACGTAACTACTTCCAGTTTCACAGTTTTCTGGAGAAAACTGTGAACAAAGCCTTCCTGTCTTACACTTGCACCATCCAGGCAAACCAGGGCAGTTCTTTTATGTAAGAACAACAACAAAGTGTCAGCCTCCCTCTGTGTTTTAAATGAGGGAACATCCAAAAAAGCACAACATATTTTGCTTCATGTTGTTTTCATCAGTAACATCCAACAACACTGTATCAAATATTAATTAGCAATAAATTTAGGCTCTTTATGAGGGGAAATAATTTCGCCTTCCCTTGAAAGCGGAAGCCGTTTTCCTGATCTGATTGTTCCGGTAGAGGTGATTGTGTCGTTGATTGCAGTTCTGCTACATATTTTATGACTTGAGTATTCTTCAATGTTTCTGTCGTATCAGACTTCACAAGATCAAAGCACTATAAGGATAAATTAATTAAGTGTAACATGAGTAAACCTTTGTATATTGGCTTTTCATCTCTGAGGACATTTGTGTTTCTGTTCACTTCAGCTGAAAAGTTCTACGTCATTATTTAAACAACATGGACTCTTTCACCGTTAGCTGAAACAAAAAGTCTTTCTAAAAAATGTAAGCTGGTTTATTAAGATGTTTTGTTCAGACATTGCAAATTGTTAGTGTGTTTTCAAACAGCGGGATGATTGTTGCCTTGAATGTACTTAACAGATGCTACATTTTATGAAACGCTTTGGGTGACATTAAGTTTACTTTTTTCTGAAATGTGTGTACTTTATGTCAACAGGTTTGCTTATGTTATGACTATACATTTGGGTATATTTGGAAGGGATCTACAATATATGCAAGGCTTTTTTTTCCTGTAACCATTACTTGTCATTGAGTATTGCAGCATTACAAATTATTTAATCTCATTCTGCCTTGTTGTCTCAGGCTACAAAAACTTTTCCTTGATAATTGATGATAGGAATTTCTTTTTGCCTCGATTTATTTTGTTAATCACTAGAATTAAGGAGCTACTAACTAGTGTCAAGGGTGCAGCATTGTGTTTTTTCCAAGTACATTGCGCAATTTCGTAGCACAATCAAGTAACTCTGTTATCTTCAGTTGTTATAAATATTCTGTACATATGAAACATTTCTTAAAAGAAATTTCACTTGACAAACTAACGCTTTGAAACTGGCTTCTGTCTCTTTAAGAAGCTCCTGCTCTTTCTGACACTCCGCCTTCAGTACGTCATCACAACAATGTTTTTCCGTTATGTTTTTGATCATCAGCCGGTGAGATTTTTTTTTAATTAACATTAAAGTTATTTAAAGTGTCTGCTAGATCTTAGATCGTAATTTTATATATTTCTCTATCTTTCTTGCACATCATCTTAATACATAAAGAAATATGTTGTACAATTATTTGTGACAAATTAGATTCTATGAATTGCAAGTTATTAACAAGTAGTGATTTAATGCAATGTTACTAAATTGAGCGAATTAGAGTTGAACATGACCAATGACCAGGAGGTTTTGTAACACGAATCCCTGTGGCAATGGTGATAATAGTGGTGGCCAGACTTTTCTCTAAACTCCTAACTTCTGATGAACGATCGGTCTTTCAGTGATAAAGTCGACTGCACAGACAAGTATTTATAGCTCTTTGCCGCAAATGAAAATGACTCAGATGAGTGATCAATTCTTAAACAGATGGACCCACTTGAATGACTTAATATGTGCACTGCAGAGTCACTGCAATCAGCGAAGTGGGAATTAAACGATTCTTCACAATCAATCCAAAACTTGTTGGTAACCATTACTTTCTCAGAATCGCTCCGCCCAAGAGCTGGCCGGGGCTGGTGTCAAACCAAAGTGTGTCTTTGATTGCTAATTTGTTATTCACATGTTGGTAATCCACAGCAGGAGCATGTGCTCTCATCCCATCTGGTTTCCCAACATCTACTTTATCAGACAGCTTAGAAGGAACCCACCCTTGCCTAGTAACGCTGTTGCCATGGCCTTTGTGGAAATCATCCAGACCCCACAGCTAATTTGCGAGGCGTGATGTGAATTGAGCGCTTTCAAAATGCAAAACAGGAAGGACATCTACTGTTGATGTTCTCTCATCCTGCTTAGCTTGCTCTCTTGCGTCCCCATAATTTTTTCACATTAATTTTTATCACTGTGTGACTCCACTGACATTTCCCTGTTTTGAGCACTTTCTTTGAATTTTAAACGTCCGTCATACCGAGTGTGCCGAGGCATCCAGATGGAGCTGGAGGCAGAAGTTGGGTAAAAGTGAAACACGAATTAGGGCAAAGGTGAATCTGTGCATTTCTAATGTGGTGACTTATTGCTTTCACTTACTGTCTAAATTGGGGATGTCAGATAAACAATGCATAATTTCCACTTAAACTTTAACAAATTTGAACTGGATATTGGAGTCAGCGAATGACTGAAATTTTATTCTGTAACTCTTTGCGTTTCTTCAGTTCTGGGAGACTAAAGATTAGTTGGTGGCTAAATGTTATTTTGACCCACTGACCATTTCATTACTGGAGGTCAAAGCAGCCCTAGAGGCATTGGTTGACTTAAAAAAAGGTTAGGTTAATTTAAGAAGTTACAGTCAATTTTTTATTTATTTTTTGCCACTCAGAAGTTGAAGCAGCACTGGAGCCAATAAACAAAAGCAGCACAAACAAAAAGCTTTATTATATCCTTAGTTTTACAAATTTCTTGGGTGAAAATTTGATTAGTTCAGACTATCTTGTTTTTGTTTTAGATTTACTGAGAGTAGTTGCTCTGAGTGTACAAATGAAATGCTTAAGTTTCTTTTTATTCAGTAAGTAATAAAATCAAGCAAAAACCAAAGAGCTGAGCTTTTATCATTTCTTTCCTTTTCTCCGTAGTGTAATCCCTTGTGATTGCAGTCTGTGCAGCACAATAAATGTTGTACATTAAATAAATTCAAAACAGATAATGTTGTTGACTTGTGTCATACATATTTTACATGTTTTGTGAAACATTCCTAAAATGTAACTTTTATATTTCTTTGTATTTAAATTAGGCATTCCATTCTATTTTAAAAGTATCTCAAAATAGAAAAAAACATATATCTGTTCAAGAGAACTGCATGAAAAGCCACCAAAGCAAAATCTGCAGGCAGAAATGCATTTGTTTTCTCTAGCGCTCCTTTGAAATGTCACACACAATCCTGCAGTGCCAGAACACGCTTAAAGATGACAAATGCTGCTAATCAGCGTTCGTCTCAAATTGGTTCAAATTACAGAGTGTTTTATTATGGTAATCAAATCATTTAAAAGCTTAATTTCTCTAATTAATTTTTCCTTCTACTTTAAATGAATGAGAACATTTTCTAACACTCAGTTACCTGACAGAGAAAGTAATTATTTTTAGATGAAATTTCAAACCTATGTATTTTAGCAAAATTCCAAAATAAATGATTTTTTTTATTTTTTTTTATTTAAATTGATTGGTTCTTTAAGCATAAAAAAAACCCTCCATTGTGTTTCAGTATGTCATCAAATTAAAGATCTTACCTTTTCAAATTAGACAGAATTCCTTTTGCGCCTCTTCACTTTTTGCGAAAAAAGCTCACTTTCTTTTCTTTTTATCCCTGTTGTGAAAAATCTCAAATATTATTATTGAACGCGCTCTTCCCGCAGTCTAAAAAAAGCCCATGTTATGTGGAGAGCCGGGGAAGAAGATGGTGTTTCTCACTTAGCGCTCAATGAGAGTGACAAGGGACAGAGGGGGGGAGAGAGAAGAACCTGCGGTACCTCTCTCCCTTCAAATCCTCACGAAATGTGCGCCCTCCCTCATTTGTTCCTTTATCGTGTCTGCATTTTTACACATTCACACTTCACATATACACCCCAACACACACACACACACACAAAAGCGACAACAGCCGGCTATTATTTGACCTCGGCTGGCAGAACGCCTGTATTTTTTATTTTTTCTGCCATATTTCAAAGCCTTGATTGCCTTGCTGAGATATCAACTACCTGTGGAGGAGAAAGAGGGGGGTAAAAAAAAAAGAAGAAAAGAAAAGAACAACCATGTGAAAGATGAACAGAATTGTGTTCTCAGAAAGAACCTGATCTCTGCTGACCGCTGCTAAGAAGGCAGAACTATTGTAGAAGGATGTAGCTTAGTGACTGTGATGAATAATTTAAACATGAAATGTTGGCAATATCTGCCACATTTTTGTCAGCTCAACCCTTCACTTGATGATTTTAACACTTTCAAATGGCTTGTCTTTTACTAGGAAACATTTGTAAAGCCATGATGTCACCAATAGACTAATTTCTGTTTGCTCTCTCTTTCCATTGACATGAAGCACACTCATAGATGTCCTGCTGACTGCAATGAAACCGTCACCAAATAACATTTGGACTGTTTTTTTTCTCTTGCTGCCATTTCCATCATCCCCCCTCTCAACTGACGCTTAGTATTTGAAGAGATTTTGATACCTTACTCCACGGCTTTATTTTCTTTTTTTTTCCTGACCGTTTTTCACCACTGCAATTTCGGGGGACCAATCCAGTACAAGATGCAGCTCTCAATAGAACAACCTATCCTGGCAAGAAAAGAAAAAAACAACAACAACAACACGTGAGATCTAAAAGCAGAGGAGCAGAATAAAAAGAAAGAGATATATGGGCTGGTGAATCTCAAAGGAAGTCTTTGCAGCTGAAAGAAACTGAAGGTTTGAGTTGTTTGTATCAGTAGAGAAGATAGAAAGCAAAGGGAACTTTCTTCAGCCGAAGATGTTACATATGAATTTTAAAGACAAACACATATAATCAGAAGGAACATAAACACAGGGTTTAGCTGTGTGAAAAGTAAATGTTGAACGTTTTACTCTCGAATCAAGTGCAATTTTCCCTTTGCAAACCTCTGAAATTAGATGTCAGATAAATCCTCTGTGCTTTGTTTTTAGGAGGTAAATTGACTAAAGATTATATATGCTTTTGTCCTTTGCAGATATAAAAGAAAAGCTTTTAGCAGTTTGGACTCAGATGTATAGGCTGGCATTTATTTAACCTTGTTATGAAAATGTTTTAGTTGTCTAAGATATGTATTTTTTAAAGATGATACATAGAAATCTTGAAGAAATCTAGACATCATATTTGTTTTAATACCATGTATAATTTCGATTTGATTTAAGTTGTATAGGTTTGTTTTTTTTTTTACTTAACTATTAGCTATATGAACAGTGGTGTAAAATGTCATTGTGAAAATATCTTAGTACTATGAGAAAGGTCACCTATTGGTGGTTTAAAAGTCTGCATCTGTCACTTTGTTTTTGCACAACTTCACAGCCGCCTTTAGTTTATTAGCAGCATTTTGTTGTTCAATTTAGTACTGTCCTGTAACCCTGGATAAGAGTGAGAGGGTGAAATCAATAAAAAGATGGATGGAGGAAAAGGTCTGATTTCTTGCAGATGTAGAGCCAGGAACTGAGTTCCTTTGTAAGTGCAAAAAAACGTCAGGAATGCAATTCTTCTCTGACATTTTGATTATTTTTGTTACCACTGAGAGTTAACCCCAGATCAGTCCATTAACAGGGCCAACAGAGAGACATACTAGACAAAACACACACACATACACCCACACAGACATTTTGAAACCACCAGTCAACTTGATATTGTCGCAGGACCCTAGAAAACCTGGAGAAAATAATCAACACAGAATCTTCCCCAACTAAAATTCCTTTGAAAATGTTAGTGCAGTGAAGTGACAGCACTAATCACCCTGACCACAACGTGGATTATTTCATCCAGCATTTTGACAGCTACATATTGGTTAGCTGTAACTAAAAGTCATCCGTGTCCGTGATTTTCAAGATGCTGCTAACATTTTCAAATCCGTCATGTAAGATAAGATTTATTTGTCATTGTCATCCACAGATTACAACGAGATTGAGACTGTGCTTAACTCGAGTTGAAGTGCATAATATACAATATACATATACATACATAAAAAGATAAAGAAATAAATAGTACATAAAAATGAGAAATAGATAGACATCAGAAGATGATTGCAGCACCTAGAAATGTCGCAGAGTATACAGAATTACATTTTAACAAGTGATGTCAAGAGCAGAAGTTCTTATGCCTTTGAATTTAGTGCCCTGATGTACATGAAGGATATGGCTGTTCTCGATCAACCTTCATGTTTTCTGCAAAAGTCTTGCTCTGTTTGTAGTTTGAGAAAATGTCTAATCTGACTTCATGTCAAACATCCCACTGATATTGAAAATAGCCAATTTTCAGGCATCCTCTATCAGTAGCAACCTCAATCCCGAGTGGTGATGTTATATTATCACTTGTAGTACTTCAGCTGGATTTCTTCACTGATTGAAAGGATAAAAAAAAAAAGAGTTTCCAACCACTTGATCGCTGCATTGGGACCTTTAAGCTGAAATTCATCCAATTCCAGTTATCAGACTATTTTTTGTGCATCTCTACCCTTAAGTAATTTGAAAGTTATTTTAGCTGGTTAGATACTATCACCATGATAAAATAAAGTGCAAGTAAATTTGCTCCACACAATTAATTGCACCCGAAACAATCAACCAAAATAGACAAAACCAGCAATATGTTTTTGTTGCTCCTCTGTAAATATACTTTCAGTTTGACAATAGACGGTATGCTGTTGTTGGCAGCTTTGCAAATGTCAGACGTACAAAACTAAACAATGCATGAGCAACATCCTGCTGGGGCCATCCTTACAACTGAATTCTCTCTGCACTACTGGGTTTCTAAATGTCTGCAGCGACAGGTGATCTAAAAATATCTGTCAGATAGAAGGTGTGCAAAATAATCCACCGTGCGTCCCACTGCTGCTTGCACTTTTCCTCTGCCCAACTCAATATGACATGATGCAACAATATCAACTTTTCAATAACGAAATTTGAAAACAAGACTAATAGCAAACAAGATCACATTGATTTACAAATGATCAAACAGGAGGGGGGATCTTGTCGTGGTATTATCAGGTGACATGTTGTGTCCAGTTATTTGCTTTACAGCAAACTCACAAAATTTGATTATGTTGAGAAAATGAAAACAGAAGAAATTTGTTAGGGGCAAATTGTCTCGCACACCACACAGTACATGCATTTTGCTTCGATCGTCAAAACAAGTTACCACATTTTGCTGGGCATAGTTACTATTATATTCATAGCCAAAATGAAGAAAAGAAAGTAAAAAACAAACAAATTAAGTCACGAAAAATAAATCCGTAGCCAGAGAGCGACATTAACAGTGGTTCATATTTAAGTTAAAACTCAAAACGATTATCTGCATTAGATGTCCTTTGGTTTGGAAAAAAAATCAATTTCGCTTCTTTTTTTTGGCACAATAATCTTTTTGAAAATCCTCCTAAAATTAAATTTTCTCCAATCTGACCCTCTGTGGGTGTTTTAACCTCTGTCAAATGAACACCAAAATGGTTTGTGGAAAATATATAGCCTCTCCACTGTGAAATAATAACAGTCATACATCATACAGTGGTCAAATGATTTCACTTTACAGGTGAGTAAACCTCCTTTCCTTTCTAAGCGATTCTAGACTCCCATGTCAGTAACATCCAATAAAGCTTTTCTTTAAATCTCTTGGCTGAATTGTGAGGTTTATGTGAGATCTTGATAACTGTTGTATGTTTTTTCTTGATTACATACAATAAATAACAAAATCAGGTATAAATAGTGGGAAATGTATTTACATAAATATACACCGCATACGTGTATGCATACTTTTCACACACTCAAAACAGGTTTATTAATTTATCTGTGTATTCTGTTTTTATTTTGGTAAATTTTAATAAATCAAAAATGAGGACAGGTTTTGTGACATCATGAATATTGCTTCATTAAACAGCAGAACAAAATCATTACTGATAATGAATGTGATGTTATGGACTCCCCATAACCTTCAGGGCTTTTTTTATCAGTCCAAAATACACAACTGCTGCCTTGGAAAGTGCTGTGTCTGCCGCATGAACTATGAAGTCATATGTGTAAATGTGAGTACAGCCTCTTTAAATAAAATCTGCTTTTATAGTTTTTATAGTTGAAAACTAGGCTACTTCACAGCATGTGCAGCGTTTGATTACCACTCAAATATGATATTTTCATTATTCAACAGTGCGGCATGCCTACTTTAGTAAATGTCACAGACTTTCTAAATTTGCCCCTTAAGCACCTTCAGTAGCCAACAGTTTAGTCAGATTAGTCTGACTGCACAACTGTCATGGTTCTTATCTGCAAATATCTACAGGTACAAGAGGCACCTGACTGAGATAGAACCGAATGCCATGGAGAACTGATGATGATTTTCTAACAAAAGACTCCCAAAACACTTTGGTTTGTGTTCTCTGGAAAATTACTGCAGGATTTCACCAATGAAAGAAGAATAACTTTAGACTTCAAGCTTCGAGTTAAGTTTTTTCTGTTCCCTAAAAGTGAAAAGTACTATACCTATTCCTGTTGAGAAATCAAGAAATTATATAGTGAACCTTCAATCATTTTAATGTTTACTATAAAGTACAATATTTAATTTACAATCTAAGGCAGGGGTCTCAAACTCCAGTCCTTGAGGGCCGGTGTCCTGCAACTTTTAGATGTGCCTCTGCTGCACCACACCTGAATAGAATAATTAGGTCATTAGCAAG
>CAEFZY010039752.1:0-15645 GCA_903066815.1 Brachyrhaphis roseni
CTTATTTTCTGCAAATAAATACTAAATTTTTGCTTGGAATTTCAGAGACATGTTGTCAGTATAGTTCATAGAATAAAAAAACAATGTTCATTTTACATTGAACATATGTTTATGTATATGTTTCATTTTACTGAAACATATACATATAAAGAGTAAAATCAGAGACACTGATTATTTTAAGTGGTTTCTTAATTTTTTCTAGAGCTACATTTCAGAGATCCACCTGAAGTTCTTTGAACCCAAAGTGATTCTCCACATAGACACGTACATTTTTTATTGGCTGAGCCGTGCGTTTACTTCTGATCAGTAACTTATTGGACAAAACCAAAACAAAGGTGTGTGAACATCCAGATTTACTCTGTAAACAAGCTGAATTCAAACACAATGTTTACCATTTTATAACCTCCGAAATTTATATTTAAAGCATAGAGAGGTTTCTTCATAACTTGCAAAAAACCGAAAATCCCAATTTTCTCTGAAATTGGTAGTTTCTATCTTTTTATTCTCAGTTTCTGCACTGTCGACTTATTCATACATTCGCCGTGACGCCTCACAAATGTCGACATTTGTAGATCATGCATTTCAACTCCTCTGCAGAGCCAGTGGGAAAAATACCTCTAGCTAAGTCTATCACTTTACTCAGGCACTACTTACGAAGCCTGTACAACTTACAACTCCTGAACATCCTGCAAGAGCTGAGAGGCGATCCAGCTCATGTCTCAATCTTTAGAAATTCAGATGAGAAACACGTGGGTTTTTTTTGGCTGTATCAAAATGTATGTATTTTGCAAAACAAAACCACTTTTTTGCGCCACACGAGTCGTGACCAACAACTGATTGTTTTACTAAAAAAAACAAACAAACAACAAGAAGTGCTGGGAGGAGGATGACATGGCATGTTTTTTTTGTTTGTTTTATTTTTAATGACGTATCGCATGAAGAAACTTATTCATTTGTGATTTTAACCAAGTTTCTTATTTGATGGAAACACAGCAATTGTGAAATTGTGTTTTTTCAACATTAGTGGATTATCGATAAAGTGTTTGTGTACATTTATAATAAAAATTAAGCTATATAGTTCATAATTCAATCAAAAATGAAGAAGAAACTGGGCAAAGAAAAAAAGTTACTGCTGACCAAAAAAACCACACAATTTACTGTCTAATATTTGCCTTGTTTATAATCCCCAAGAGATTTGTGGAGATATTCTGTAAACTGATGAGATAAAAGTGGATATTTTGGGGAGTGTGCATCGTAACACCTTACACTAACAATCAAACATGCAATGGGAAAGGATATTTAAGTCGATATTAAACAGAACATTTACAAACAAACTAGCTTGGTTGAGTAAACTGATTTTAAATATCTATTTTAGCGATTAAACATAGAATTTCTCATCAGAAATTAAATATATGAAAACTGTTTTACTACTTTATCAATATTCCCAACATTAATTTAACTCAATGCAACTGGAAAAACACCTTTACCTTAATGTTTCACTTTATGTTGTTAGTGCCAATTAGCACCTCAAAAACCTCGGGAAGACAAGTCTTTGAATTAAAATTTAAAAATAAAATTAAAATCTTTCTTTGTGGAGTTCTTTGTCCACAGACATGCAGGTTGGGTGAACTGGTGACTCAAAACTCTCTTTGGGAGTGTATTTATCCGCGCTTAGCTGCACACACACATGCAGAGACGAGCTCAAACAATCTTAAGCTAAATGTGGGTGAGCATATAAAATGAATGAGTGGGTGAGACAGATGTGCACACAATAATTAAGAGCCTCCTAAAACAAAGTAAGTCACCACAGTGCTCGTCTAGACAGCACAACTTCCATCAAACTTTGAAACAGAAAAATAAAGACAGAATTAATGGTAGAAACTTCTCTCTCTGTAATGAACGACTACATCTGGAACCAATGTTCCCTCTAATTGCTTGAGCATGGCCGTGTAAATGACGCTGCAGGTGCTTTTATAAGCTTGGAGAAACAAACTTTTGTTGATGGATTTCTGAATGAATTTCTGCATTCGTGACCAGGAATGGTTTCAGCTTAAAAAGCCGCTGCTGCAGCAGCTCGCCCCGGGCCATGAATCTTAATGGGGCCGCCGCGTTATAATGACATTACCTTTTTGCTCATTAAAACGGGGAAAGTAGCACAAAGAGTGTTTATCTTCAGCCTGGAAGCCCTGGGCTGTGGATTTATGAGGGGTCAGACTCAGACTCTCAGCACAACAAGCAAGTTTGCATTGAAAAAAGCAAAATATGAAAAACTGCTACATTTGTATAATTTTGATATAAGCCAAATATCATAGATTTTGTCAGCATTGTTACCAAAAAGCCTAAGAGTGATTAAGCTTTTCCACACTGCAGTAATAAATATAAGATTTATTTTATTGGGATTTGATGTAATAGACATCGTGCAAAACGCTTAAGAAAATAATTATCTATGAAAAGGTAGGTAAAGTAACTTTATTTATGTAGCACATTTTCAGCAACAAGGCAGTTCAAAGTGCTTTACATGAATTACAAGGAAAACAAAACCAACAAAATCAAAAGAAAGAAAAAGTTAGAGAGATATAAAGTTTGAGTTCTAGATTGGTGTAAAGCAAAATGTTGGCTGGTTCTCCACGTTTGATTATTAAACTAAATGTTGGTTCCAGTTGTTCTGGGTTGCTAAGTTGCTATGGTACTGTCTAAACCTGCATTCACATTGCAGCCTGAAGAGACCAGATTCTGATTGCTGTAATACGACCTGTATCCAATCTTTTCAAGATAGTCTGAACAACACAGGTCGGATTCTTTTCGAATGCGACCCAGGCCACTTGGATATCCGATACGTATCCGATTCAAACGTGACCTAACGTCCAGTTCGCATTCATCCGACCTGAACGTCACAGATACTCGACAAACATCACGATTTTGCGTCCTGATACTTGCAAGTCAGAAGAAAAACAACAACCATGATGGACAATAATGAGGATTAAGTTGTTAATCCTCATTATTGTCGGACAACAACTTCAAAATTGTAAACTATGCTCCACTGTTAGCGTCCATGTTTACCTCCACAAACACTGAGAACTACTTCTTTATGGCGGTTGGCTAAACACTGAGCACGCTCTCAATGTGTGACTTTATTGTGTCCTCTACTGCACATTCGGTTTGGTCGAATCCGATTTGACCAAAAATCTGAATTGGGTCACTTCAGGCTGCACTTCAGCCTTTGCTCTAGATTTGTAACGTATAAAGCTAAAGTGTAGCAAGCAGCTACTTTTTGTCTTTCAGGTCTCTTCCAGCTTTGTTCATCTTGAAAATCACAACTCTACCATTTTCTACTGTCACAGTCAGGTTGAATGGAAACTTTTAAGACCTGAGCTATAACTAGGACATTCTAGCTGATGATTAAGCTTTGATCTAAACTATTTTGCCGTAGCTGGTTGAAGGTTTTGGATTATTGTACTGAATACTCCATGACTTGACACTCACTTATTGTTTACTTTAACCTTGTTGAGACAGTGACAGCATCTGTATTTTGGTTCGATGTGACCAATTACGAGGCATCCGCATCACTATAAAAAAAATAAACTCAGTTCACTCACTGTTTTATAGCCTGCAGCGCAACGTTCCTGTGCAGCTGGCTGAAGCAGTCAGCCACAGAACCAGGACTTGACAGCCTGCAGCAGCGAGAACAAAGGAAATGGCTGTGATATACTAAGACTCATATTCTGTCACATAAAAACAGCCCTGAAAGGAAGAGGGACACACAGAGAGTTAACGGCTGTTAAATAGACAAGCTGTGATGAAGGAAATCCATCGAATCAACTGGAAAATCAGATTAGTCAAAGTTAATGGTCTGGTGTTAAAGTTGTTGAACTTTAAAGAGGACCCATTATACAAAATTCACTTTTTGCGTATTTTTTGTACGTTCTTTCAGGTCTCAACTGCTTCTAGAAACAGTAAGTGCCATTTTTACAACCAGAAACACTCGGCTGTTTCTGGCAATAAGTTAATGTTTTTTTTAGTGTCTGGAAAACAAGACATTTCAAAATCCTCTTTATTGTAACTGTGCCGTTACCTAGCAACCCCAACTGAGCCTGGAGTTGCCTAGCAACCCAAACAGAACTCCAGCACGTTTGGTCAGCTGTATGCTCTGTACAGTGGATGCTGGAAATGACGAGGCCTCGAGTTTGACACATGCCAGAGATCTATCTGTCCTAACCCATTCAAGGAAACCTAATAGGTAAACTTTTACACTCATGGAGCAGCTTTTTGGTTTTATTAACACAAAGTGTCACAATGTGTAGCTTAAAATAAATAATTTCTCCTCCAAATGAATCCGTATAACGTGACTCTTTTACAACGAGTTTGCACCGTTTCATGAAGCAGCTCAGTGTTTTTAGAGCAGATGCTTGAGGAAACGCTGAGGGAGAACAATGTAGAATCACAACGTAGCTGACAGCCTCCCCTCCATCCTCATTCAGAACAAATGGGAAACATTTCTCTACGCTGCATCACAGGAGTCAGGCTTTCATGTCCTCTGTTTTCCACATGTTAGCTGTGACATATGGCTTTGTTTAGGCGGGTGTTTGATCTCATGATTCTGACAGCCGCAGCAGGTGTAGGAGGAGGATAATCATCGTCCTGCGACTGGAGGAGACCCAGATCCACTCACAGACGATCATTTCACTCTCACACCTTTTTTTTACTCATCTTCCTCCAGAGAATAGAGGTTTTATGATCTTTTTCTTCTCACCCCTTGCTCTGTTTTTTGTCTTTCTGTGTGTCATCCAGGAAAATCGTACACAATGATTGGTCGTGATGACTCTCTTCAGACCCTGGGAATAATCCCCTGTGCCATCTCCTGGCTGTTTAAACTCATCAATGAGAGGAAGGAGAAAACAGGAGCGCGCTTCTCTGTTCGAGTCTCTGCTGTGGAGGTGACTGAGAAAAACACCTCAGTTTTTATTAAAGGCAAAGCATCAGTAATGTTTCTATCAAATGGAAAAAGTTGTTTTAAGTGCTAACCTAAAAACTCTAGTTTATTCAACTCTTAACACAACTTACTGCTGTAAGTTTATCTTTCACAAACTCAAACATTCAGGTTCAGAACCTAAAACTGGCTAAATTTATTTGACTTAAAGATCAGTAGATAGTAGACACAACTAAACGTGGCTCAAATGTTTTACAGTGTGTGCTTGGTTAGTTGGTGATTGAAATCTTTTAATTTAACTGGTAATGGACCAGGATGCTTCCTTAATCTTATATATTCATTATTCTTATAATAATAATAATAAAAAACATATTTCTAGAAATTCTATAGCTCAACTATTTAATCCTAATTTCTGAGTTTTATTAACAATTCAGTTTATATAAAAATTTTGCCATTTTTATTTGGTTGACAAAGTTACTTTCTTTTTTATAGTGTTTTGATGAGACAGATTTGCTCTGAGATCTAATAAAATGTCATCAGCTCTGATCAGCTGATTGATTTGTGTTCAGGTTTGGGGAAAGGAGGAAAACCTGAAGGATTTGCTGTCTGAAGTAGCTACAGGAAGTCTGCAGGACGGCCAGTCGCCTGGAGTTTATCTCTGTGAGGATCCAATCTGTGGCATGCAGGTACAAATACACGCCGCTAGATTATTTTAATGTTTTCAATTTGCTTCAGAATTTATTTTTAACTTTTAAAAGTCGATTTTGCTTTGGGAGTCGGGACAGAAACACGCCTTTATGACATTTGAAAATAATGAGAATCAAAAGTACAGAAGGAAAAAGCACTTGATGTAAAACTTTATTCATCTGAATACAGGGTTTCCCTCAAGGTATTATAAGCCTGGCAGGCCACCAGGCTTTACTTGTGCCCCCACCATGCTTAGCATTGCTTATTTAAGTTTTTTTTTTTTTTTTTATGTTTGCACTTTTTTAGACTTTATAGTTAGTGTTCAGGTATAAATCTTCCAATAACACATAATTATCAAGTGATATTTTCAAATGTCCTGGCAAATTTTTTAACTCAAAAACACGACGACGAATGACTGAGCGCCCCAACCACCGGGCTTAGCAAGTTTTCTGGGGGAAACCTTGAAATGTAAATATTATTTTACTGGTTTACCTTAATTGGAAGGTATTACACCTTTTCAAACAGCGAAAAAGCACAAATAAAATAGTATAATGATAAAACACACAGCAGTAGTCCGATTGTCACAAAGTGACAGCAACAAGTGAGCAGCAGAATGTCGGCATGTTTATAGGATTAGAGGGTCTGGTGCAAACACATCTGTATAATCCCTAACTAATCTGGCATAATCTCATCAGTAATTACATCCTGCAGCACACACACATTTCCACTCCTTGCAGCTTCTTTGTATGTCATATATCTGCAGGTGAACCATTACTAGCAGAGCCCTACATGCCAAATCCTCATTGTAAACATAATCATCGTATAAATACATTTTGGCTGGTGACTCAAACCCCTCTGGCTTAATTTGGTTTCCTCTTACCTCCCCCATCATGTCATGTCTGCAACACTGATGCTTTATTTTTCAAATCTGGATGTTTTCCAGCTCCAAAACCAGTCGGAGCTCCGTGCTCCCACCCCAGAGAAGGCGGCCTGGTTCCTGGATGCGGCCATCGCAGCTCGCCACAGCAGCCAGCGGCCCAACACCACAGAGGAAGAACACAGAAACTCCCACATGCTCTTCACGTTGCATATCTACCAGTACCGCATGGAAAAGACAGGCAAAGGAGGGAGTGAGTACTCTATGCTAGAAAAACATTACTGCTAAGATGTGTTTTCCTGCTGCAAATTAAATTTTTTATTTTATTGAGAAAAAGAAAGTTTGTCTAAAATATGATATTCAGATCTGTGTGTGCTATAAATGCAAATCTGTCACCAGTATGTCACTGTGTGATCTATTAATAATTATTCAGTGCTTAGAGAATAACAGTCTGATAACACAATCACACTGAGTCATTGCCTGTGACTGAGACAGAGTCTGACACTTCTCATGCACAAAGTGTGTTCGCATTAATGTACTAATGAATAGTATTTCCTATTCAGAGCCATTTCCACGTATAATAACTCTTCTAAGATCCGCATGCTGCCGTGTGGGGACCAAAGCTCAGCCGTAACGCAGCATAATACAGATTTTTTTAATTGTTCGAGTTTGCTGAAAATTACTTCTAGTTTAAGGGAAGGACTAGGATTGTAGTGGTAATGGTTACAGTTAGCACAGTGTTAGCATTAAGCAAAAATGTATTGAATGCTGTTAGCAGCATGTGGGGACTAGCATGTTGATCTCCAGTAATATAGTTAACATGCTAGTGACACCCCACATGCTACTGACTACATTTTATCAAATCATAGCATTGTTGCTCATTTTTAGCATATACAATATTGTTTGCTCAATAGAGTCCATATTAGAGAACATGCTAGCCACATACTGTTGACTACATTTTAGGATTGTTGCTAATTTAAGCTTATACAATGTTAGCATACTAAACAGAGTAAATCAAACCTAGTCAACATGCTATTAATCCCCAACAACTATTGACTACATCTTAGCTAGCATTAGCATTGTTGCTAATATTAGCTTTTACAATGTTAGCATACTAAAGGGAGTAAATCAAACCTAGTCAACATGCTATTAATCCCCCAAAAACTATTGATTACATCTTAGCTAACCTTATTATTGTTCTTATAGTATTGTTGCTAACTTTAGTTTCTACAATAACATTTTCATCCTGAAGGAAGTAAGTGAAGGTTAGTCTGCTTGCTACTGATAACCTACATGCTGTTGACATAATTTTGGCTAACATTTGCATTTTAATTATATTTAACTTATACACTCTTGTTGAAATACAAAATGGAGTAAGTCAATGATGGTCAACTTGCTACTGACAGCATTTTAGCTAAGCCTGGACATTTTCATCACATACAACAAACACAGGCACAAACTATTTGTTGTCTTAACCTGTTTATGCTTTGACTCTCAAATCAGCTCCACTGATGCCTCTGATTCAGGTCAGATACAGACACTTTGACAGGCTCCTTTAAAATTTCTTTTAAAAATTAGTAAATAAACTTAAGAAAATCAATTAAAAGTCCAATTGTGGTCAAAAACAAACATGTGTGTGTGGGGGTGTGTGTGTTAGCATAATTGTCAACATGCATGATAGGAAGAAACAGAGATTAGGGATGAATAACTGTATTGTGAGAGCATGCATTACAGTTTTTGCTTCCAGTTGACCCTGGACTTCATTTTCTAAAATGTCTTTTATTTTAAACACATTTTGACATTTACCCAGTGTTCCCTATTTTGAAGCAAAGCACATTGAATAAAACATTCATTTTGGCTTAATCTTCATCCATTTGTCATTGTGCTTCAATAAAAAGTTTGTTAGAGTTATTTGAATCTTACCTTAAGAACTGCAGCTTCACTGTCAAACTCACTAAATTGTCCTGTTGGATTGGGCAGGGATCCATTCTTTGTTCTCTTTTTAAAAGCTCCACTTCAGTTTCATCCTAAACAAAAATCAGATATCATTCCACTAATCTTAAATCTACTTGATTGTAAGCAGGAAAGATAAAGCCCCACTGAATGCTTTACTGGACTGTCTGGACGGCTTTAAATAATAGATGAAATGTAAAACAGATGCAAGACTTTAGGGAGTATATAACCTCCCCTACTCCAAAGGTTTTTCTGCAAAAACCTGGCGTACTTTTTGACGTGACATTCTTTCTTGTTGGCAAGAAAAACAGTTGTCAGAAGCTTTTATTTTTGTCAACTGAGAGTCTTTGACGAACTCAAGCCTTTACTCCCATTCCTGCACTTTAAAAAGGTGATTTACAATTTCATCTAATCTACACAAGACAAGTGTACAGTCTGCATTGTGATATTAAATGTCAAGCTAATTTTACATACCACATCTGTTGTAGGTTTACTGTACTGGCTCTCTAATTTAGATTAGAATCCATTTAAAGCAGTCTTTCTCAAACTGTGGTCCGCTGTATTCTGGTAATGTACAAATTGGAACCAGTTTTAAATTTGATCTTTAGCTACTTTATTACACCATTTATTTACATTTGCTTAAAGATATAAGCTAGACTTAAGATTGTAATTTAGTATTAATGGGCTAATAAAGTTGAAACAGACAAAGCTGAAGCTGAATAAAGAAATAAGTCTGTTTAGTCTGTTTTTATGTACCCTCGTTGATCTGTAACATCTTGCTGAAATTAGAAAAAGGTTATGTCCTCGGTGAGTAACGTCTTTGAAAATACTTTTTGCCCTTTTCTAACAGAAACTCCTGTACAGCTGTTTGACTTTTGGCAACTGAAAACACGGCAATGTTCTGTGCTGCTTTTACAGAAAGAGCTTTTTCAGGCTTTTGGATGTAGCTGGAATACTAAACCATCAAGCAGTTCGTCAGGATGTTTTCTATTGTGCATTTTGAGAAACTGACCAGCAGTTCCCTTCACCGTTTAACTTTCTTAAACGGTGAAGGGACTGAGAGGCTTTGTGTCTTTGTTGATGGTTATTAGCTGTGATTTTTTCTAATTTTTGGTGCTATAATCCACAGTAGTTTTGCCTTAAGACTATCTGGATTTCAAATACAAGTTTTTTGTCACTATGCCTGGTGTAGGATCTTCTTTTTATACCCATTTTTATCATATTTGATTCATGTACGGATAAAAAAACAAACAAAAAAAAAAACGGTTGAAAAGTGTGTGGGCTGAGCACACAGCCCTGAGCCTCTCCTGTGCTAAAAGTGAACATTCACCCTTACAATCTCAGCAAGAGCTGCAGCTGTAGGGATAATGTCAAAATACTGTTCACCTAATATGTCTATTATTTATTTGTATAGTTACTATCTTATTAGAATAAAATCATTTCAATTCCAGGATGTCCACACATCCTTAAAAAATCTTAAATCAATATGCCTAAAATTAAGGCCTTAAATTTCTTCAATTTGCAAAGAAAATGCAAGTTGGCATTAAATATTTTAATTACAATCCTTTCATTTTATAGTGACAGGACTATTTAATTCAATTTAATTCAATTCAGTTTATTAACATAGCGTTAATTCACAATAAATGTCTTCTCAACACATTTTACGAAAAAAATTAATCACACATGCATTCCAATTTGTCGTAATTATCAAAATTGATCCTAGTTATCAATGTACATTTTTTTTTCTTGCAGTACTTTTCTGTCAGGCAAAAGTTTGAGGCGGTTGAGGCAACTAGCTGCTAATATATACCCTTGTTAGCTAGCTAGCTTTTTAACCTAGCTAGCTAGGGGGGAAAAAATCCAGTGTCACGATTCTTACTCTTCTTGATCATAATGCATTACGTACCTTCAACCATCCTCTATATTTATGGGTTTTTCTGTCTTAAATTTCATACAAGGTGGCAATAGGAGGTCTAAAAAAGTCTTAAATTTTACTTGCTGAAACCTACAGATACCTTGAATACAGTTTATTTCCCATTTGTTTCTTCCTTTACTGACCTGTTTTTCACACATTTCAGTGTCAGGAGGTCGTAGTCGCCTCCACCTGCTGGACCTGGGGAGCTGTGATGCTAAAGCACTGGGAGGAGGCGGTGGGAAAAGCAGAGAAAACTCTTCACCAAGCTCAGCTCCTCTGTGCCTTTCTCTGTCCGCCCTCGGGAACGTGATTCTGGCCCTGGTCAACGGCAGCAAACACATTCCCTACAAGTAGGTTGGTGTGTGTGTGGGGGGGGGAGTGCAGAGAGGAAGTGTGTGAAAATGAACTGATTGGATCCTGAAGAGGAGAGAAGAAGAGGCCAAATTACCAAATGTGTGAGATAAATGTGGTGAGGAGTGAGGCAAAGACTGAGTAGGAGGACGGGAAGAGAGCAGAGAACATGTTTCTATAGATGCTTCAGGTTTTATCGGAACTTAACATTTTAAACAACAGATGCTCCTCCATATTAATTAAAATTCTGGTTTGCAGACTGGCAAAGACGAGAAAGGGGAGATAAATTGTAACCTGAGCTAAGCAGTTGTAAAGAGAGAGAAAAAGAATAAGGAAGATAATAAAAAAAATGTTAAAAGCATATTAAAACAGAATTAACTTGAATATGAGATTGTTGAAAATTAGGAAAAAACTGACATTCCTCCTCCTGGTATCCAGAACAAAAGAATAATGTAAAGAAAACAAACCCAAAAAAAAAATAAATGTACTGCAAATACATTTGAAAAGCAATGAAAGAAACATTGCTGACAAATAAAAACAAATAGAAAGGATAAACAATTAAATCAGAAAGATTTGGTAATAAATGTAGAAAAATAGCTGAAAAAATATTGATGTGTTGATTTTAATTGACTGAAGCAGCTGATTGTGAAGCCATAAATATTCAGGTGAGCTTTTTACTTCTCTCGTTTCTTTCATCTTTTAAAGTTGTGTATCTCTGTGTTTTTTGCTGAGTTAATATAATCTCTGTCTTTTGAATTTACATTGCAAAACAACCTAATGCTTATATAAGCGCTGAAGATGAACACAAAGCTTCGCCTGGTGACTCAGACTTCTGCTGGAGTCGGAAACGGATTATTTTAAAGGGCATGCATCTTAATTTGTACGTCTTCTTTTCAAAAGGCTGTTCACTTATGTAGCTCTTCATAGTTACATTATTTCCTTTAAATTGAGACACTGTTGTCATGAAGTGTCATTCGGTAAATAATGACACATTTAATGGACATTTAATGCAAATTAGTATTAAAAGTGTCATTATTTAAAGAATGACACTTAATGCTTAGCTTTGAACCTAAATGTGTGAGTTTCTGAAAGACAAACTTATAGTAGTAATTTGTGTTACCTTTTATATTAATTGGAGTTTGTCAAACCTCCAAGAGCTGAATAAACTAGAGTTTTTAGTTTAGCACTTAAAAAACTGAAAGAAGAAAAAGACAGGAGTGGGAACTATTTCCCAGAATGCTTAGCGACTGTTTTTGTATCCTGAGACGGAAGTGAGTTACATTGATCTGACTCTGGTGTTTTATTAAGGCAAATGTTTATTTTAAAGCTTGAGGATAAAGTCCTGATCATACTAAATGTTCTGACCTGAATTCAATATAATGTTTCATAAAATTAATTATCAGATCAGAAATTTTGTTCATACAGTTTGAAACAAAAATTTTAATTATTCTAAAGTCAAATAAGTAGTTATTTTAACTTATTATTGTGAGTAAAATAATAGAGAAATGTGGCTCTTTAACCAGGTGAGGGAAGTTTTTATTTGCATGTTGTGAAATAATTATTTGGTTTAAATTGCAGCATTAAGTTAAAACTCACAATTCAATATTAATGAACTTAAAAAAAATTTTTTAGACAACTTGTTTCTTGTTGTTAAATCAACTCCATGAACTTTCATTTCTGAGTTAAAACCAAAACAGTTTTCTTGTTGACTTAAGTTGCGTTTTCAAGGCAGCAGGTGGACTTTCAGTTTCAAGTTAAATCACCTTCAAATGTTTTACAGTGTAGTAGCTTTACTGACTTAGAATATCTTTACTCAAAAGACAAGAAATGTCACAGAATAAGTCATTCATCTGTGACACAGGTTAAAAACATTTTTCTTTTCTTTCTTTTATAAAAAAAACCTTAGGAGCATTTCCTAAGTAAAAGCTTAAAAAATGTTAAATTAACAACCGTCAGCGACCGCTACAGCCACTCAAATGTTTTACAGTATATGATCAGGCACTCCACCTCAACATGCTCATGTATTTGTTGTGATTTGCATGGCTGCTCATTGCAGCTCGTAGCTTTGTGCGATCATGCAAGCACATGGCAGAAACTCGAGGCGCTTGGGCATGAAGAAATGGCCGAGGGGATTTATAGAAGTTCAAAACGAGCGTCATAGTGGCAAAAAACATGATTTGAGATATTTTTTTGGCAAAGCCATAGGTTCCAGACCGGCTGCTCAGAGTATTGATTTTTACACTCTGCTCTCTCTAAGGGTTTTCATGGAGAGGCCGAAAAAGAATAACACATGCAGAGAAGAACGGTTTTCTGGCTGAAAATAACTTGCTGATCGCAGAGCTTGCTAAAGATGGTGGAAAGAGAACAAGAAGTCAAAAATTATTCATCACATTTTAGAAGTAATCACAGACTGTATATATGAATTACAAGCATGAAAAATAGAAATAGTACTTGACAAATAGTACTATTGAATGGAAATCAAAATAACATTATTTGATGTGTTTTGATATTGATTCAAGCAAAAACATTAAATCTTACAAAGTATTTTTCTTGTCAAGTTTCTAGTGCAAATAGTTTTGTTTTGTCCCATTTCAAGTGTTTTAACTTAAAAATTTGTATAAGTCAATGATTTATAAATACTGATTTTTATTTATTTTTTTTAAAGTACTTACTCCACCAATACATTTTTAAACTTACAACATGGGAAAAATGTCTAAAAAAAAAAAACTGTGAAAACTTAAGAGCCCACTGCATTGAAAACCTCCTGGTTATTCCACCAAATATTGATTTCTGAACTCTTCCTGAGTTAAAACATTAGTATTGTTGTTTCTAAATGAACATGAACTTGTTTTGTTTGCATTATCTGAGGTCTGAAAGCGCTGCATCTTTTTCAGAAACATTTAGTGTGAACAGGACATTATCCTCAAGCATTAAAATATACATTTACCTTACAAACACCAGAGTCAGATCAACGTAACGCACTTCCATTTCAGGATACAAAACAAGCTGCTAAGCATTCTGGGAAATAGTTACCACTCTTGTCTTTTTCTTCTTCCAGTTTTTTTAATTGCTAACCTAAAAACTCTAGTTTATTAACTCTTAATATAAAAGTTAACACAACCTACTACTGTAAGTTTATCTTTCACAAACTCACATTTAGGTTCAAAGTGTGAAACTCGTTAAATTTATTTGACTTAAAGAGCAGAAGACAGTAGACACAACTAAATTAAATGTTTTACGGTGTGGCTCCCATGCGGGGATGCGTCTGCCTGTTCTCAATGAGCACCATGTGTGGGTTCTTTCCTCATACTTTGGCTTCTTCTTACTCCCCAAAAACACGCTTCTTAGGTTAATTGCCCTCAGTGCTAAGGGCAATATAGAGAAATGCAGCTGCACGGATAAGCATACAGACAGTAGATGAATTGATCTTGACTTTAACTTTATGCAAAACGTGATGCTCTGGGATTTAAAATGCTAGATTGATTGTTTATAGTTCACCCACGAAGATCATAACTTCACAGGTCAAAAGTTTTCTTTCCTAGAGAAGATCTAGTTATAGATTTAGCAGAAACTGAGCGCTGCGATCTAATCCAACACTTGAATTAATATCCAAATGAATACTTCATGAGTCATGAGTTTACCTACAATAATTTCAGGGCGGCGCAGAGATAGAGGGAGATATAAGGAGAGAAAGGAGGGTTTGTCGAAGCCCAAGGCAGAAGAGGAGAGGAAGAGAGCAGTGATGAAAAAGAGGAGGTCAGGGTAGGAGTGTGTGCATAATTTGTGTGTGTGTGTGTGTGTGTGTGTGTGAATGTACACATGACTGCAGGCTGTGTTTTTTATAAAAAAAAAAGAAAAAAGAAAAAAAGGACAACAGCATGAGTTAACGGGACACAGAGGAGCTGTTCTCTGTCAACCTGCTGCTGCACACACAGATCTGAGATACAAATGATTACAGCAGCCCACCCAGGAGAAAGTCTTCTCTTAAACACACAGCCTAGTTTTACTTCCCACCATCTGTTAATGTAAACCTCTCAGAAGACTAATATTAGACTGTATAATATCTAAAGAGAGTTTCCTGACAGCCTTTCTTTTAGTTTTGCAACAAATTAGCTGTTTTTTAAAATATATTTTCAACAAATATTTAAATTTGTGAAAAGCACAGTGCCTCGCAAAAGTATTCACACACCTTGAAATGTTTACATTCCTTTTGTTACAAACACAAATTGCTGAATGTGAAGACAGGACAAATTTAAGTCAATAAGTATAATTAATAGTATGGAAGAAAATTAACACTGCACATTATGGCAGCATCATGCTGTGGGATGCTTTTCTTAAACAGGAGCAGGAAATAGATGGGAAAACCTGCAGATGACTTGACACTACGGTGCAGATTCACCTTTCAGCAACAGAAATTACCTCAAAACATAATCAGAGCTACAATAATAATTATGGATGCACAATTATTGGCATGATATCGGTATCAATCGATATAAACTTTAATATCGGACATCGGTCATTCCGTCAAAATAACTCGCAGATATAAAAGGTGTTGTTTTTAAATGACAAACCAGTGACAACACAGGACAGCATCAGATCTGCACTGTTTGAGTGTCTTTGTCTTAGAGAGACCAGATGTCATGAATAAATTTGACATTAAACATAATGCAAGTTGAAAGTGTTGCATCATCTTCAGCCTCCTTTTTAGCATTTGCTAGCAGGTTAAATTGACAAAGATAATCCAGTATTTTAATTCCACTGTAGAGAAAGCCATACAGTTTTAATAAGTAGGTGTAGGAAAAAAAATATCGTTATCGGTATCGGTTGTTGGCCAAATGAGTTTTAGTATATCGGATATCGACCAAAAACCCAATATTGTGCATCTGTACCAATAATAGCAGGTTCATTAAGTATCAGCAATAACTTCAGCTGTAA
>CAEFZY010039754.1:0-20375 GCA_903066815.1 Brachyrhaphis roseni
TTTTGGTTGGTGGTGTGCCTCGTGATTCTTTCAATGAAAACAATGTACCTTGGCTCAAAAAAGGTTGAAAAACACTGGTTTACATTAACTAAAGTTTTGACATTAGAGCCGGTGTTTGAGTCAACCGGAAGGAATAACAAGTTAGTAAAATGTGTCTTTTTCTACACAACATTTAAGTAAACTTCCTCCAAGAGTGGGGATCCAATATTTCTTGCCAGTGGCTGTAAAAATACATCACTAAGCTTTCATTATGATGAATATGGCCGTTGTGGTTTTACTATAAACAGCTGCAGCAACAACCAATGTTTCTGTTTAACTGACAGTTCCTGAATCTTTTAAGATTTCTGGGTTATTTATAGGCATTATTATTAATAATAGGCTGCAAGTTTCAGCTGTTTTAGAGAAATCCCACACTGTAAATAGATGTGGTGGAAAAAGAGCTTCACCACGAGGCAGAAATACATTTAGGCAGTTCCGTTTTCCGTTCATATAAACGGCAGCAAAACAAATGGCAAGAAAACAGAAGCTGAACTCCTGAAAACAGCAGACGAATATAAACACACATAATGGCAGCGGTTTGTTTTAGCCGCAGCTAGTTCCACCGCTATCAGCTCAGTCACGAGCCGTTAGCTCATTATAAAGCTGCTGAAGCGCTCGTCTCGTCTGATGCTGACAGGTTCGGGGGCAAAACGTCAATAAGATCCAGCTGAGCTGTTTTTGTTCTGTTTGCTCAGGACCTACTGGATGAGCAACCTCATTTTAACTGATCTCCAAAAGGAGAAATGTCACTTATTTCAACCAAAACTGTTGAAATTGCAGCGATTACATGAATGCAGCTGGTTTAAATGTGCAAGTTTCCCCCCAGTTTATTTATACATATATAAAAACGTTCTGAACCAGCTTCATCTTTGCAAATATTTCCTTTCAACTTCATATGAATTCTGTAAAAACATATTTGCCCAATAATCTTAGACTATTTCTAGGCTTTAGCTAACCAAATAGCTGCAGTTTTCAACAAAACAGAATGTTTATTTAAAACAGCAACAAACAAAAGTTTTTACCAACAAAGATGAACGAAAACATTGAATGGCAAACTCAGGGCTGGACAATTAATCAATGATATATGTCACCATAGACACATGGTCAATATCAATAAATAATACATCTGGTAGAATACCGACTACTCAATATATACAATATTCACTGAACTCAGATCCAGAACCAGTATTATTAGGAAAACATGTACTGTTTTTGTAATGTTACCTAAAAATTGCATTTTTGGCCAGTTACAGACCGTTAAAGGTTAAATCTCGCCACAGAACAGATTTGTTTCTGCAGATTTACAATATTTACTCCAAAGACAGAATGAGACTTAATTTTCCTGAAACTATGATACAATCTTTTCCACACAAACCTCTATACACACATTTCATTCTACCGCCACACGCGCTGTGAACCCGTCCAACCTGCAGCTTTACAGGAAGGCAAACGTGTGTGTGTGTGTGTGTGGCACATCCTGTCATTGTTCCTGCCTTCACAGGGGAGAATGCTCTCATGTTATTGTTTCACCTCAGGAACAAATGAGTTCAGTCAACAAACAAATCTGAGCAAAGCTTCACTTTGGAGAAACAAACAAAATCCGGCAAAATTCTTTCAAACAGGAGGGAAACTTTTCCAAAAATTAAATGTCCCAAAGTGAATTTGCACAGGTTGTTTTCTTAAAATGAACTCAAAATTGTAGGCCTGTCACAATAACAAATTTTGCTGAATGATTGTCTCAAAAAATTATTGCAATAAATGATGATATTGTTTGAAGATCTTTTCACACTATTTAATGGAAATGACGTAATAATACATGCGATTTCCTGCCAAAGATACACTTTATGTTCAAAAGAACACTTAACACTAGAACTGATAACACAAAACAACCAAAAACAGAAATAAAATAGATTCTCAGTCTCCATTAACAAAAAATGTACTTGGAAAAAACTAAACAACATAAAGCCAAAGTGGGAATAAATATTGCATTCATCCAAAAGAGTGCAGATTATGAAGTCTGTATACTATGTTGCCCTCCAGTATCATTAGATTTAAATAGAGAAGATGGGAACATCGACTACCTGATGCAATAGTTCACACTACACGGTTTTTTTGTTCCTATTTTTCCCCTTAAGACAATCTTAGACCGTTGGTTGTTCTAAGATTGTGTGGTGTGTTATGGTAGATTGTCTTGGCCGCTCCGATCTAAATCAGGCGTTTTCCCGACTCTTAACGCAGCTTGTTGTATGTGACAGGTCCCAAACAGCTGACAGGGCGCAACAACATTCATGTTTATTCAACTTGCAAAGAATATAGAAATGACAAGGGGAGGAGTTGGAGCGAAATTGCCACCGCAGTTGATAAACCCGGTAACTTTTCAGCTGTTCTTCGTTAACGTGACATAAATAGGTTAGAATGATTTTCATTCAGTCAGGACTGACACCAGCCACATGCATTGCAGGTACATTGTAGTAAAGCATTGATTAATGCCTGGTTTTAAAATTAGTTAACTGGACTTGTAGCCATTATTTTGTGCCCATTGTTGGACAGAACCTGATCGAACCGTAGTAGCTAGGATTTCTGTCGGATAATGTGTCTCTCAGGTTTTGAAAATGGGTCGACAATCAGCCGACAGCTTTAAGAACGTGTAGTGTGCGCTGGGCATTAAGGAAATGAGGAAGGGAGGGTCAGTGGAGAGCACCGGAGTTGAGCCTTTTTTCATTTAGTGTCATCAACTGAAAGAGAAAAAGGCCGGAAGAGACGATAAAGCCGATAATTAAAATGACGTCGATAGTTTTAATTTACCGTACGATTAACTGATTTATCGTTTATCGCGACAGGCCTACAAAATTGTTCATTTCTGCTCTTAACATTGTTGCTTGTGGGTTTATCTCATTTAATCAACCAGATTTGTGAATAAAACATTCTTCAAAGATATAAAGAACATCCTGCATGCTTCTTTATCTTAATAATGTGCAGAATGTTCCGCACATCAAATGTCGGCTGCTTAGTTAGTTTTTTCATAATAAGAAACAATTTGTAATTTTCTTTGAGGTCTGATCTGCTCAGTCTGATGTTTTTAGTCTTGATTCAGTTTTCTGAACTAAGAGAAACTTGTGCTGCAGGTGTTTCTCTTCCTTACTGATTTCTTCTAGTTTTGCTTTTTGTGTCCAACTAGGGCTGTTGTAAACGAATATTTTAGTAATCAAGAAATTTATCGATTATACGAGTAATCAGATTTTTAAAAAATTGTCATAAAATATTGGTAAATCTGGCACAACACCAGTGTTACTATCGGATATCAATATCAGTCCAATTTTTCATATTTGAGCATCTCTAACAGTTACTTTTCTGTAGTTTAGAAAACTAACCTGTAACAATAACAGATCACTTTCTAGGTTAATCTGAAGAAAAGTTATACAAAGATCTGAAATTATATTCAATTTAATAATAAAGAAGCAAGCTCACAAACACGCTTATAAAAAATGTCTATACTCCAGATTTTAGTTTATGTATTCATCTACAGTCAGTTTAACAGATGAACTCTGACCTTGCCCCATACCTGTCAAGCTTTGGATTTGAGAATACGGGAAATGTCGCCTGGAGTTGGAGGCTTGGGGTGGTGGTGGGAGGCAGGCGAACGAACGAACGTAAGATGGAGGGTGGAGGGGAGGAAATGGACCAGGGACAGCCGAACGAAAGACGACCGGTAGACCAGGGGACGAACGCAAGAACGGGAGAGGGGAGCAATACTGGATATTTACGGCGCCTTTGTTCGTCACACTCAGAAACTCATCTACCAGTCATGTACCACTGATGATTTCCGCCACCTGTTTGTTGAAACCAGAATATATGAAATTTATTGTACGGTTCGTCCGTAAAGCTATACTTGCACTGTAAGCATCAACTATTTAGCCGCCCGCCATGTTCAGTCTATCCGCTCATTTGTATAAATACTCCTGCAGCTCTTCCCGCCGTTCACTCTGAACCAGCAGCTCCCGGAGGAGAAACAATGCAGCACTCCAGGCATCGCGCCAGTCATTTAAAGGATGCTTACTGGTCCCCCAAAAAAGATGAAAACCTGGGCATTATCAATAATCAATAAAATCCCCACGGGCCAAACATGAAAACTGGACGTTATGCTGCTAACACTTAGCTTTTGTCAACAACCCACAGGCGTAAGTCTGAGCTACGCGCAATGCAAGTAATTTTCCGGCCGGAACGCGGTGAACTAAATAACTAAACATAAATTAACAAAGCTTCGAGGCAGGTAAACTTTCCTCGAGGAATTTTAATAATCAAGGTACTCGAATCATTTGAGGAATCGTTTCAGCCCTATGTCCAACAGAAACCTGATTTTTGCTAGAGTTAGTGAGGTGGCACTTTGGTAGAGTTAGCATTGTTGCTACCCTTAGCGTGGTTACTTCTTGCTATAAGTAGGGTTGAGGCATGTTGCTGGGTTACCTTGTTCATTTTTGCAAGTGTTGGCATCATGGCATCTGTTGTTGCAGTTTGTATTGCGGCTTTTTGCTTTTGAACTGTGCTTTTTGTTGTTGCCTCGTGGTTTTTGTATTTCTGTGACCCGTCTAGGTCACCATACAAAACAGGACAAAGGCTCATCCCACCGTTTTTTTTTTTTTTTTTTTAATATTCTTTGGACCGACTAGAGAAAGTAGTAGGACCAAGAGAAGCAGCTTTACCATCCATAATATAAACTGTGAGCTTTGATGCATTTAACGAATAAGAAATAAAAGCTTTACAGTAATTTAGCTGCGATCACCAATCAGTTGATAGTTCAATAATCTTAATTCAACCTCTAGAGGACATTTCCACAAACATCTTCCAATCTGCCTGTTATGTACTTTTGTCTAACCATTAGCAGAACGGCCCGGAAAGCAAACAGTGAAACCAGGAGGTCATTGACTGGATGACAGCAGATCAAAATCTATGCTACATGTTTGTTTGATGCAGATCAATCCAAAGCAACGGAAGATCTGTGGGACATCTTAAGCCAAATCCACACATTTAGGCTTTGATCATTACTAAAAAGAGAAAGAACATAAAAAACCTGTTAATTTTTACTTAAATACATGGTTACCTGGTCTCTCCTGCCCACCACCGAGAACCACATGTTGCTGCTTCCTGCTAAGCTTTCCCCAAACCAGTTCAGGCTGCCACGTCCAAACTGGTGGAGGGACAAGAACTGTGCACACCTGCTTTTATCCCAGTGAACTTCTTCAACCTGCTAACATGAACCGACAAGTCCGGCGCCTCCCAATTACACCGGCTGGAGGTAATCCATTCAAAAGTAGAAAAAATTAAATCACTGTTTACAGACGGAGACGTGGGACAGCGAAGGACTCCGGATTCCCAAAGTTGAGACAAAAAAAAGTCACAGGATTTTACTGGCAGTCATGTTAAAAAGTTAGTAACTTTTCAACAAACACTAGGAGAGTTAATTATGAAAAAGTAATGCGGCAGTAATTCCTGTAAATGTGTCCAAAAATATGCGGTGGATTCCAGAAATGTTTCCGAGTGAAGCCCAACTCCTCCACATGTTCCTAAGTGCACAGTTTGCCAAACGGTGATTCAAGAGGTGAAGCGTCTGCTGGGACGGCTGCTGGTCAGACTGAGGTGGAGCGCTGCTGCAGCTCCACCAGACACACACACACACACACACACACATGGTTATATAATAGGCCAGAGCTCAGCCCAGTTTACCCTCAGCTCCGGCAGCTGCTTGATAAAATGCGCTCTACCTGCCTTTTCCCATCCCACACACTCGTTACTTTTCCTCCTCCTCCTCAGACGTCCCAGAAAAAACAAACGCAGGGAGGCGAGGAAGTTTTCCTCCGCGCGTCCTTCCTCCCCACACACAGACTCAACACGTGCGCTCAGCAGCACAGGAAAGCTCTCGACTTCAGCAGGAAACTCGCTCTTGTAAAACAGACAAAGTGTCTTAATGCTTCATGCTAACAGCTGACACTTCCAGCCTTACCAACACAATCAGCTTCTCACTGATTACAGAAGCTAAAAAGCAATTTTTAATGACAACATTAGTAAATGTGTGGTTTCTGGAAGAATTAAATTGACTTTCAAGTTTTAAACTGATTCCACTCTGTAAAATATTAATTAAAGACTTAAGTATTCAGCTTAATCTGGCATTTTTAGAGAAGGGTGACACATAATCATGATGGGTTTTTTTTCTAACATTCAAATTCAGTGGGCAAAGATAAAAATTTTGCTAAACAATCATTTGTCCCAGCAAATTATTGTGATGAAATATTAATGTTTTGAAACCATTTTCAACTAATATGATGATTATTGCGTAATAACGCAAGTTTGTCCTCTCAAAAATTAAACTATACAGAACGCATCCTTAGATTCAACATCAAATCTTTACGTTAGATGAAAGTTGTCAGTGATTTCACCCAGAAGACTCACTCAATTTTAGCTCAGTTTTATAACAAAACAAATAAAAATCGTCTTATATTCAAACCCACTCAAATACTGTGTTTTAAACTTTGAAATAAATTTCAAGATGACCTTAAAAATCTGCAAGCTGACCATAAAAATGCACACATCGTCTTTTCCAGGCACATTTTCTAGCATAATGAACTATGTTACCTTCAGTTGTTATAAAAATGTTGTATATATGAAATAGGATTTAAAATAAATTTTACTTTGTCATTTAAAGCTTTGAAATTGGGCCTCTGTCTCTTTAAAAACTCCACTTTCAAGAGGTCATCACAATCTGGCTCCTCTATTAATCCTTTAACAAAGTTTGTATCAGTGTTTCACTAATTAGCTCCTACAATGACCTCAGCAGTTCCACCAGGTGTTTGCTAATTGCTGCTGGCTAGTCTGAAGGAGTTGAGTGGGGGAGGAGCTGCATCTCGAAGGCGGGGCTAAGTCCAACCAGGTGTTTTTTGTACAGCTGAATGGTTGCCATGGAGATTAAACATGTATGGAAAAAAAATTAAAAAAACCAAGGCAACCCTCCAGGTTTGTTTTTGATGAAGGAATAACATCACAACATGATGTTAAGCTAAAATAAAGTCGATTTTATACAACACTGTCCCTTTAGTCCTACTTAGCAACTATTCAACACAAAACATGAAGAACAACTGAAGCTGCACACTTCCTGTAGCTCTGCTCACAGCCAGGCTGGCGGTGAACAGAGCAGGTTTTTGTCCAGAAGCTTCTGTGCAACGTCAGTGTTTGGTTTTCGCTCCGCTGTCAGACTCAACAGTGAGAGCAGAGCAGCTGGTTCTGTCTGCACCCCTCCAGAACGCTCCATGTGTTCACAGCCAGCAAAACAAAGAAACACACAACGATCAGGTCCTACCTTGGCGGCCACGATGCTGAGGCCCATGCCGTTGGTCTTCTTCAGGGTCACCGTGACAACCTCCGGCTCTTTCCTCATTGGCTGAAAGGAGAGAGAGACAGGAAGGACAAACTGTAAGAAACCTGCGGAGTGGACCTGAAAGGCCTGGAGAGGACGGAGCGAATGTCCGAACGGTGCGGAGAAACGCTGGAAACTGAGTCAGAAAAACAAGGAGGGAAAGGGGAGGGAAGGAATGAAGGAAGGATGGATGGATGGAGGGGAAGACCGCAGAGGGACCTGTGGTCTCTGGAATGGAGTCAAGAATGAAAACCACATCATGGCAACTCAGAGACACTTATGTACACACACTTATACACACAGCAGGGCTCGTTTAGGGAGGGCGGGGCCACCGGGTGTGGAGAGACGGAGATCTGCAGAGGTTCCCACGTCACGGCGGAGGATAACAAAAAAAAACACTAAACAACCGAGAGTCTGACTGTTTCAAACACAAACTTGTGGTTAAATCGTTAAACTACAAAACAAACAAAGTTTCAACAATAGCTCTGTTTTCATTACGAATGCGTTCAAGACTTTGTTGTCGTTCCAATAATGTTGAAAAACATTGTTTTTCAACATAATGTTTTTCATTATGCAATTCTGGTGTTTCCATTCAATAAGAAAAGTAATAAACACGGGTCGTACTCTTCTCTCACAGTAAATTTCAAGCATTTTCAAACAGGTTTTCAAGTTTTTCCAGTACCACGCTTTAAATCCGATTCCAGTTTAAAGATATTTTCAACCAACTGCAAACCTGCAGCTCAGGTCTGGATTGAAATGAGTCGTCTTTGCCAATAGCAGGGTTCACATACTTTTCATTTTGGAGATAAAAACAAGACAAATTAAATTTAAAAAAATTAAAAAAGAGTTTTAATTCACTATTACATTATTTATTACAGCGACAAAGTAAACTAAAACTAACAAAATTTGATGTTCTAAAATGTTTCATGTGATTGGTCTGAAAACAAAACAGAAACAAAAAAAAATCCTCCAATTTCATAAGTTTTTTTAACATATAAAATATAATGAGTTATATTTTATACATTAAATAAAATGTAAATTTTATTTAATTTACACAGATCAATAAGTCATTAAGTAATTAGGAATTATTTTGGTAATTCTAAATGACCTCAAACAAGAAACGTTTAGTCTGATTTAACTTCAGACGACGAGAAAAAAATGTATCTCTTTATTCAGTGTATGAAAATATCTGGTTTTAGCCTTGAAATTCAAACATTTTCAAGGATTTCAAGCACCTATAAGAACCTTAAAGGAGGCCATGTTTTTTAAATATGGTTAACAAGCTTACTTACACGTGGTTAACAGTTTTTCCCACATTTCTCACCGAAATGCAGCTGATTATAAGGTTTGTATTTTAAAAATAAACCAATATTTAGCCTCAAAACATCCAACATCACTATTACTCTGTAAAAATCTTATTAAGATAATTACAGGTCATGCTGGTTAACCACAGAGCCACTGAAATGAACTGAAACATGATAGACAGACACTTTAGACCTTAACTTCACCACTTTTCATCACTTTGGGTTTATTTTTTTTACCCACTGTAGGCGTTTAGCTCCGTCCTGCCGCCTGCCTGAACTCACCGTTAACCAGAGACGCCTGGATTATGTCGAGACTACAGTCACGAAAAAGTGCAGCAGGGATAAACAGACCAATTACACAGGAAGTGGCTGAGTGTGTGCAGTCTGTCATTTACTGCTGCACGCTCACTAACTGACTCCTCCACTGCCGTTGGTGTTGATTAAACTGAGAGCGAGTCTCTGAAGTGAACGGCGCCATTGGACTGGGGGACCACACAGGCAAACCTCTGGGCCCGAGTCAGAGCCGCTAAAAATAGACCGACTGTCAGCCGAGACGTCAGAGGCTTCACTTCTGTTCAGGAATTTTACCTTTTTAGACCAGAGAGTCTCATTTAAAAGCAAGAAATGCTCCTTGATCCGTTAAATCTGAGGAAAATTCATCTAATTTACACCTTACAGTTCTGCAACATTTACTCTATTTTTCTCTCTGTCTGTCTTTTCCCCCTCTCGCTTCCTCTCTCTGTCCATCTCTCTCGCACGTCTATTTTACTGTGTTTTCATCAAAGGAAATTATATTTCAGTTTGCGTTTGTGATCTGACAATGAATGTTTTTGCAAAGCAAAAAGTATTTATTATAAAAAAGATGATTCTGCTGTCTTAAAATTGTATCAACATCTTTCTGCTACTTTTTCATTGACATTTTTAGATAAAAAGACATAAAGGAGAAGAAAAAACAAAAAAAAATTATTTCCTGCAGCTAAAAAACAAAGAAACCTAAATTACTTTTTTAAATTTATGATAGAAAGAAAACATTGAAATCTCTACAACTATCAACTTTAAATATGAAGAAAAGGTTAAAGATAGAAGAAATATCAGTCAAAGCCCTGAGTCAGTTTTACCTCAAAGTTTTATCTAAAAGCAACTTCAAACATAAATATCGTGCTGGAAGGGATGAGAATAGTGAATAAATCCATAAATATTTTACCAAATAAATAAGTAAAATTAAAATCTGTGTGATACCATTTCAGTGTTGTCGGCAGCAGAGAAGTGGTTGTCGTTGTCGGCTCCTTCAAAGTGGATGGTCCAGGTACCAGGAGAGCGAGGATGAGGAGTTAGTCTGCAGAAACCTGGAAAACAGAGAGACGCAGAGGATGGTCAGAGAGAGAGATGCATAGCACGATCAGAGAGATAGGATCTTTAGAAAGAAAGAGATCGGGATCAACAGGAATACAGACAGATAGAGCAAGCGAGCGATAGAGAGAGATAAATCCCTCTCTATGGAGAGAGACAGATAGTGAGAGGTAGAGACAGGCGTACCCCTCTGCAGCAGCGGCTCCAGGAAGTCCTGCAGCCCGTTGGGGAGGTGCCGCACCACGTCGCAGGAGTAGCCGTCCTCCGGCAGCAGGAAGGGCAGCTGCAGGTCCGGGTCCTCTTCCAGCTGCACCTCTCGGCCGTCGCTTCTCGCCAACTCGTCTGCCGTGTTCTCTGCTACCGCCACCACGTGATCTATCAGGTCCTGGACACAAAGCACAGAAAGGACTCCCAGAACCGGTTCCGGTTGGAGGCAGAGGCGGCGCCGGTCAGCGGCGGGCTTACGGGCGGGATGTAGGGCTCGTCCTGGGCGCAGCGGTAGTTGGTCATGAGGGCGTGGAGCTGCAGCGAGTTCAGCTTGAAGCAGGTGTTGTGGATGTTCTGGACGTCCTGGGTGGAGTATTTGTCCATGGTCAGCAGGGTGGTGGCCTGGAGGGACAAAAGAGCAAAACGCATCACAATCTGAAAAAGATTTACATTCAGAATGGAGTTTACATTGTCAATCTGCCTAAGAATATTTTCTACAGTTAAATCTGCATCCAGATTTTTATATGAGTCGAATTTGGATTCATCCATAATTTCACGTAGAAAATTCACAGGTTCAGCATTTTTAGATAATTTTAGCTTGTTTTTAATATCAGAGTTGATCAAAAATATATTTTAAAGTGCTCAGGATGGATGGATGACAGAGAAACAGGGATGGAGGAGAGAGAGAGGCATGGATGGACAGATGAACAAACTGATGAAAAGATGGATGAATGAATAGAAAGATGGATGAACAGTAAAGTGCTTTGGAGTCTTCTGGGCTTGATAAAGTCCTGAACCAGTTCAGCCCATTTAAAATAGTTTTTTTCTTTAACTATTTTCTTTTAAACTCATGAAAATTATTCAAATAAATTCAGACTTTTCCAACTGATCAGAAACCTGATAAACTTCCTCTTTTCTCCTCCCACCATGTGTCTCTAACTCCGCCATTAAAACTCTCCTGGACTTTTACTGATACTAATCAACATTTGCTTCACACATAACCATGAAAAAGCAGGAAACTCTTGAACAAACATGTATTTATTTATGATTTTTTTTTAATAAATAAAGCTGATTATTGACAGTTTTTACCTGGACAATGCGGCTGAGGTGGCAGTCGGCAGCCAGCTCCAGGCCCTGCTTCTCGGCCCAGGACTCGATGTGGCTCAGCTGCTGCCGCAGGATGGCACCCCAGTAGTGGCAGCACAGTCCTGAGTCTGCGTCCGTCACCAGCTTGTTGAACAGCCACATGTTGATGAAGTGGAAAAGCTGCGAGAAGAGCTGGATGGTGAGGGCGGCGTTGACCCGGCAGCGGCGCAGCAGCGACATGGCGCCCGTCAGCGTCTGCAGGACGTCCTCTGGGGAAACAAACGTGAGACCTGGATGAAACTCTGCAAACGTCACGTCCAGAACCACAGAGAGCTCAGATTACAAGACGTTAAATCGGAAATCTATCAGTCCAATTATGTTTTTGTTGGAGAGAAATGTACGGCGTCACATTCCTGCCTGGAATCGTATTATCAAAGAGCGGATAGATCTGATCTTTGGCGTTTCCATTTATTAGAGGGGTCATGAACACAGCATGGCGTGGGGTAAAACACGCTCCCTCCACCCATCTGTACGCTCTCGCCAAAAAATATGAGCTCGCTCTTTTATTAGTGGCAGTAATGGTCAGCAGAGGGAGGTAACTTCTGATTGGCCAGATTTTCAGCTTAAAGCCGATGACAGAAAATCTAGAAGAGCAGGAGAAGAAAAAAAAAAACAAAGACGAAGAAGGAAGACCCCAAAAAGACAAAGAAGATTTCAACAAAGAGGATGAAGAGAACAGCAAATATGAAGACAAAGAAGAAACAGAAGACAAAACGACTAAAAAGAAAGAAGCAGACAAAAAAATAAGTAAAAGAGGATGAAGAAGAAGATGAAGGCGACTTAAAGGAGACAAGAAGAGGACGGAGAAGAATAAGGAGTTAAGGAAAAGGAAAAATTAAACTTTCCTTTTCCTTACCTTCTTCTTTGCCATCCTCCTCCTCTTCCTCCTTTATGCTGGTGCTAACCCGACCCGTTTAGTCGATTTAGCTCGGTTCTGAATGATATTTGAATGCAACCTTTTGATGCAAAGCGATGAACGGTGCAAAAAGAGGGAACCACTGGCTGCATCTGCTGCAGTATTTTAAAAAGCTTCATTTTAATTTCTCCTTAAAATTACCGATCTTGGGTCTCTGTGGATTATGTTCCTCTGGGTCGTCCAGGAAGGCTGGCATGTAGTTATTCAGATCCGCCTGCAGGCAGTGGACCAGGTACCTGATGAAACAACACAGATCATTAACGACACAAAAGTCTGAGATATCACCTACATTTTATACTGAAAATAACCTTAAAACTACTTGAAGTAGCTTTAAGCTTCTCAAACATTACAAGATTTGGAATTTTAGACAATAAATTACTAAAGATTTAAAAAAAAAAAAAAAAACAATAATGCTTTATTATGCTAAAACTTTTATCCATGATCTTCAATAGAAACAGTTTATCCTTAAATATCAGTAAAACGAAGTTTACATTTTGTAGTAGTTGTTCTCAAACATTTGTTAAGAAAATCTTATTTAAATCACGTAAAGTTAAAATATCCCACACTGTTGCTGTTTTAAGTAAGCTAAAGGAATTACTAAACATATTGTGTGGAAGTGTTGGGGAGTATTTGTAAAACAGGTTCAATTTTTCTTCTACTAAACAGAATGGTTAGATCACAAAAATCCAATATTTATACAAGTGAAATTGCTGAAATGTCATAAATTGATAAAATAAAATGTAAAATTTATGTACAAAGTGCAGAGCTTTTTTTTAACCAAAGCATAATCAAAACAGATTTATAAAAAGAAAATAAATCTTAAAGAGGATCTATTATGAAAAAATCACATTTTACATATTTTTTTTTATACTTCCATTTGGGTTTCTACTGCTTCTAAAAACAGACCAAGTGCTTAAAAATAGAAGAAAAAAAAGCCAGTTTTTGGCAATAAGTTTTTTAGTGTCTGGAAAATTAATCATTTAAAAACCTTCCAAATGTAACGTGAAATCAGCAGACGCTGAGCCGTAACCTAGCAACCTCAGACGAGCTCAGCCCCGTTACCTAGCAACCCAACCTGAGTTCTGTCACTTTTGATCAGCTGGTTTTAAGTGAGTGTAAAGTTAATATGGGGTCATGGCCAGCAGCTGTTTATTTGGATTTAAAGTGACAAGACGCCTAAAGCAGCAATTGTCTAAGAATGATTTTGTGTAAAACATGTAATGCCCATTGAAAACCTCCTGGTTATTCCACCAGATACTGATTCCTGAACTCTTGCTGAGTAAAAATGTTAGTATTATTGTTTCTAAATGAATATGAATTTGTTTCCTTTGCATGATTTGAGGTCTGAAAGAACTGCATCTTTTTCATTATTTTGTCCATTTCACATTTTCTGAAAATAAATGCTAAATTTTGGCTTGGCATTTTGGAGACATGTCAGTAGTTCATAGAATAAAAGAACAATGTTCATTTTACTCAAACATATACCCATAAAATGTACAATCAGATCCTTTTAAGTGGTCTCATTTTTTTTTCCAGAGCTGTATGTCTTCTAATGTTCTATTTCTGCTCCTTTTCTTTGATGATTTATTTTAGTTTAGCTACATGTACGATTCACATTAATGAAATAAAGAGTAAAGTAAAATGCAAACGGACTTGAAGGCCATCTGGACGAGGTGGGCCAGGATGTCCTGGGCATCCAGCGTGACGCGGCTCAGGTCCCGGTCCTGCTTGATGAAGTTCAGCAGCTCGGAGGCGTTGGCCATCCAGAAAGCCAGTGCTCCCGCGATGTTCTTTTGTTTCTGGAAATGCACCGATCACAAACACAAACACAGACAGACAGAAAGAAAAACACGGAGAGGAAGCTGTTAGCGCTGCAGGCCAGGCCGCGGATGTTAGCGGTAAGAAACAGAGGGAGGTTTGTGTTTGAGTGGCAGCCAGAAGGAGCAGTTGTTACTTCAGAGATAGATTCATGCCTCAAACGCCGCAAGCCTGCGTCGAGAAGAAGATCGGTCATTGCTGTCGCATCGGGGAGCAAAACAAAACGTCTCCACTGCTTTTCCAACACAGTCTAACAGTTCAACATGAAGGTGACCTCTCCTTTTCCCTCCAACACACACACCTCCAGTCACAAACGTCACCAGACACAGAGCGGATTAAACAGTGTTCACACTGCAAGCAATGAGGAGAACATAAACAATGGGATTTACTTAAATCCTCCAGGTTACGGCAAAAATAAAATTACACTGGAACTTAAATCCTAATACTGGCAATGGAAGCAAGGTTTAAAGGTAACATTTTGATGCTATTTATTAGAGAAAAATGTAATTTTCTGTAATCTTCACTGCAAAAACACAAAATCTAAGTATTTGTATCTAGTTTCTAGTGCAAATATCTTCGTACACTAAAAATAAGAAAACTAATTTGCAAGTAACTTTTCAGCAAGACAAAGGAGTGTGTTTTAAATCAATTATCCGTTAATATTGATTTAAAAATACTAGCAATAAGTGAAATAACTGCTGGAGGAACTAGATACTTTTCACACAAGTTATAATATCTCTTTCCACTGGCAGTTTTTTTAAAAATAGAAATATTAAGGATTTAACTTAAAATAAGTTCATATATTTTGCTGAAAAGTTATTTGCAAATTGTTTTGTTTTATTTCAGGTGATTTAAGATATTAGCACTACAAACTATCACAGAAATATTTGGTAAACTTTTGAGATTTTTCAGTGCTTTTAAATATATTTAGTAAAAAAAAAAGGCTAAATTTAAAACCTAAAGAGGACAAACTTAGATAATCTGTTCATCTTTAAGCCTTCTCATCATACTTTAAGCTGTTTCAGTCATTTCTTTGTTTTTGTTCATTTTGTTCTTTACTGTTTATTTAAACCTACAATTTCTTGCAAAACCATTTATACCGCTAAATTATTACATTATTTTAATTGTCCAAGCAAGAATTTTGACTTCGGTTTCACTTTTCTATCGGTGTGCAGATATACTTTCCTTTAGCTTTATATCATGTTATAATGTCATTCACTCACAAGAAACTAACCTACAATTTTTAAGCAAGGTTTTTTATTTTACGTTATTACATAAATTGATGAAAAGGTGCTAGTTTCACTGCAGATTATTTCACTTATAGGAAAAATGTCTCGATATAAGTGAAATAATTTGCCAATGAAACTAGAAATCTTTCATCAATATTAAGGAATTATTGACTTAAAACAAGCTCCTATCTTTGCTTGCAAGTTAATTCAAGTGTACCAAGAGATTCGCACAAGAAAATAAATCAGAAATACTTTTGGTTCCACTCTAAATACATTTGCCGTGTTTCTCTAGAGCAGAAACAAATTGAATTTCAAAACAGCCTGAAAACAAACTTAGTTGCTTGCAGAGTGAACTAAAAAAAAAAGAAAAGGATTTATGGTTTATGTTTGAGGAGCTGATTGGACCTGCACTCATCTATCCCCGCCTCGAAAACAAATCACACAAAACAAAATAAAATAAACCTTCATTCAGAACAGCCAGAGAATGAAAGGTTGCATCCAAAACAAAACCAGGTTTGAAACACAGATGATCAGATCAGTGAGTTTCCAAACAGACAAACGAAGCAGATGAGGTGGAGGAGGTCAGAGGTCACGACTCGTCTCTCGTCCACACTGCTGAGGAGAAGCAAGACGTCACACGAACAGAGAACAGAGTTACAGATGGAGCAACAGTGACAGAGAGTGGTTTGCTTTGGGTTTTCTTGGTTTATTTGGTTGTTTTAGTACCAGGCAGGATCCAGGAAGCTAAATGAGATTAGTCAGGTTGTTGTTGCTGTTGTTGCTTAGTTTTCCAGCTGTGGACAGGATGTGTAGTTATGGCTTTGGTTTATCCTTTGTTTTTGTTTTTTTTGACATTTCTTTTACGATGGAAAAGAAAAAATAAAAAAATAAAAGGAGCAGCAGCAACAATGATGGGCTGGTTTTAAGAAAACAAAGCAGAGAGAGAGATGAGAAGAGTGAAGGAAGCAGAAGATTCACGAGGTTGAGCGATGTGATTTTATTCTCTGTAAATCTGATGTTGGGTTGTTTGAAAACTTTCCCCCCTTCAGTGATGCAATCACTTCAGCTCCTTTCTAATTGAATAGTTTTAACTGCTGGGGAAGAAAAATAAGGCTTTCCAGCTCTGGGGAAGAGCACACAACTCCAAATTGTGCATATGCTGTTTTTCGGACTGCAGTTTATATAAGAAATTTACCCTACACATTATCAATGGGAAGCCCTGGTATCATACTTATCAGTGGTAATGTGTCAATAGCAGAGCTAATTTTTCATTTAGCATTTTTTGTAGCATCCCATAAATTCATTTTTCCAGCTAAATTATAGAGCTTTAATTTACTTGGCTGATGAATAAACTTTGACATCCGTGTTGAAGTTTTAGTAATTGACTTAAAAATTCTTCAGTTAGCTAGAAGTTTATTCCATGCTCTTATTTTGAAGGGGAGCAAAGATATTTACATGGCAGTTCTGTTTCCTCTTAGAGAATGTGTTTGTTTTCTCAGAATTATCAAACATGTAAATTATTTCAGAATTAAATCGGAACTTGAGGGTTGTAGCTTTTTTAAGGGCAGATATAATTTGATTTGATGTTAGCACTTTAGCATTAGCTTCAGCTAAATACTGTGTTGGCACAGCGTGTTAAGCTAATGTTTATGGTTAGCGCTTTAAAGCTAGCACGACTAGCTTTTTAGTTAGCCCATCACTGCTATTTACCAATAAGGATGGAGAAATAATAAGCGTGTGCATTACATCATTAATTTGATATAAAGCAGGATTTAGAACCGTTAAAAAGGAGAAAAAATACAAACTCAAATCACCCTCACCCTTTTCACATGACACTACATGTATCCTGCTCTACCAAGGTACAAAAAAATGAACAACCACCTGCTGGCTTAAATGGGAACATTGTGACCTTTTGAGTTAATTTCCCAGTGATACATTTCGCATTAAAGGTTATAATGTACTATTAACCTACGCTTTAATTTATTTGTGGATTTTTACCAAATTTTTGCACTTTTTATTTCCATCTTAAGATGTTGGGAGCTGCAGGGAATGGTTTCTATAGTTTGCTTCCTGTTTTGGATAAAGACTAATAAAATTATCCCAACTTATCTTTTTTACAGACTTGTTGCATATTAGTACAGGATACAACACACTGACTGAATCGATCTTTTTGGTCTTCTCTACACCCTCCACCAACTAACTTCATATCCTATTTCACCACATCCCATTTCTTTGTTGTAAGCAATCACATATAAAAAAAAAACACCTTAATATTGAATAATAATTTTTTTTTCTCAACATCGCCCAACCCAAACAGAGAGAAAAATGGCAGTGTAGAGAGGAGAAAGTCTTTGGCAGCCATATCATGGTGTGCTGTTGTGATGTCCTACCTGATCCCCTTCAGCAATCTCCTGGACAGAAGGAAGTGGAAGAGGAGGAGGAGGAGGAGGAAGAGGAGGACACGTTTACAGGACAGAGAGAAAACACGTCAACAGCTACAGTATGGACACAACATGTCAACACAGAGACACTCTGGCTCACACATGGTTTACACAACGCAACCCAGAATGAGTTCATGAACATCAGACTGATGGACGTGAGAGGAAAACGTAGAAACCGTCGAGATTTCTTACACATGATGGAGCTACGATTTAAAAACGGGAAGAACTTGGATACTAATTCACAATATTTAGCTTTAAATCATTCATAACTGAAGGATGCATAATAACTCGTATACAGAAACTGATTTTCTTTTGAGTTTTTCTCAGTTTTTCATTATTTAAAGATATTTAATCCACATATTCAATCACTTTCACAATGTGGGGTTTCAAGCTGAACTATCCAACGTTTTTATTTGTTTGTTTTTTTTCAGTTTCTCCTACAAAAAGCTCTGGTTCCGAGTCTTTAGCTGAATTAATTTTCTACTTGAACGTTTTGGAGCATTTAGTGGCTCTTCTGCTCAGCATAATGCCAAAAATGAATTAAATTATCATGAGAATGATAAATCTAGCATCCTAGGTGCACAAAGGAGCTTTATCGAAGGTCCTTCCTCAGAAGATGCCACAAGTTTTTTGGGGAGCAACCTTCCCAAAAAACTTAGTAAATATGTCCATCACTGCTGCTATATACACAATATAATGTTCTAATTAGTCTGTTAACATTTTACTTTATCTGAATATGCAATTTTTAATAACTTATGTCGCAAAGCTGACCTTACTGTACTTCTTCCGTTTGACTTTAACTTTCTTCTGGTACGCCTAAATAACAATATATTTCTATTCTAAAATATCTATTAAAATTATATTTAAAACTGCAACAGATACAGGGAATGTCAACAACAACAAAAAGCCAAATAAGAACTGGAATAAAAACCCAAAGCGAATCTTTTACCTTACTACCATTTGTTTCAATATTCACAGTTACATGCATATTGAAACAATATTAATGTAACACAATTGCAGTTGTATTTATAAATACAGCTGGTTATAATACTTTAAATTCCCCACCTTTCGTCAGGAAATACTGCTCAGAACTGTACTTGGAAAAGAATATGAATATGCTTTACTGCCCCACAGTGGGGAAATTCAGGCGTAACAGCAGGAAGGTGACAGGATATAAAGGCATGTAGATTCAAGTTAAAAGTATTAAAATATGTTTAAAAAATTAAGAGTAATAAATGGTACTGTAAAGGCTATAAACTCAATTAAAAATGTACAAAATGTGTATTAAAAACAGACTATTTACAAAATGTGACGGTAAAAAACTGCAAACAACAGAAAATATGCAAATATCTGCAGAAACATTATTTAAAATGAAGAAACTGTTAAAATAACACAAAGTTTTAGATTAAATAATCTGGTTCATATTGAAGCAAAAAAAGAAGAAGTGGGTTTAATTGTAGCATTTTTAAACTGTTAGTAGTTGATAGTGTAGTTTAAATGTCCTAATAAACTTACTATTACATCCAAATATTAAGAAAAGTGCAGGTTCTCATCTTTTGTCCCCAGCCTCATATTGAAATATTTTCATAAATACCATTAAAAGTAAACCTACTAATGTCCACGGGATGTGTTTTATTTAATAAAGTCCCTGCACACCAAAAAATAAAAATAAAAAACTGCCAGTGAGATCAAATAAAAAACACAAAAATCCAAAACATGTACAGACGCTTCAGAGAACTTCATGCATTTCTTTGCTGTTTTCCCATTTGCCCTTAAAACCGATGGAAAATACACAAAACACCAAGCGGAAAGGAGGCAACAGGCGAGCAAATGCAAACACACCTTACAACTACAAAGTGCAGTTTGTAAGTAAAGTTAATGTGTAAACCCAAAATTCCCACATTTCAACAAAAAACAGCAACGTGGCGGGAACCTGCTGGACTATCAGGAGCAGAAAACGGTGAAAATGACTCGTGAGATTACATCAAACATGGAGGAGAGAGTTACTGACCTGGATGACGCCTTCCATCATGCTCACCATCTTGTTGATGATGGCGATGACTTTATGCGTCCTCTCCGACGGGGACATGTCGGGCCGGTACGTGGGCGACAGGACGTAGCGGCAGGCCATGTACAGGACGTAGGTGGGCGACAGCTTGAAGTGGACCGTGGAGCTGTTGGTGTAGTTAATGATGGCCGACAGGAAGGTGTCCTCCGCTGGAGAACAGGAGTCAGATTTTACCATCAAATCAAATCAACACGGATTAGATTTACATCCTCAGGTTTAGTGGACAGGGACGCAACATTTATTTTGGTTATTAACATTTATTATTCTGGCGATTAATCGATTTCAAATTCAAGAATACTTTATTACTCCCAAAGAGAAATTAAATGTTGTAACTAATTATTTCTGATTCTTCAAAGAGTTATTGAAGATGGTTTGTTTTGTTGATCAATCAATTAATCGTATAATAAATTGGCACATTCTGCAGATATTTTGGCTGCAACTAACAATTATTT
>CAEFZY010039758.1:0-12607 GCA_903066815.1 Brachyrhaphis roseni
CGGGGAGACAGGACAACACGGAGAGCACAGAGACACAGAACTAGAAATAAATACACAGAAAAACACAGATCATGACACCTTCCAAATAAAAATCTAATAAATAGTATGGATCTATAATCAGCTCCTGTGACTCAATAATCTTTGTGCTACAATTAGAGCTTCGAGTTTTTTCGGATATGTCTCTACGAGCTCATGTCCAAAAAATGAATATTTTCTAGATTACAAAATAGTTAAAATTCAGATTGGTCTACTTTTACAACAACACAACTTCAGTACAGAACATTTGTGTGTCATTTAAAAGGTTTGTAGCAAATAAGACATCTGATGTGTATTCTTTTTTTCAGAAATTGTTTTCTTCTTCCAAGAAAATCAAATTTTTGGGAAGAATAATAAATTTTTCGGTTAACATGTTCTCCTACCTGAGCCGTTGATCTCTGCAGCTGCCCCAGAGTCACAATTGACCTTTTGTCTGCTTTTGTTATTTGTGCTTTTCTTGCTAGTTTGGGTAGGTGAATGCATTTGGGTAGGCTTGGAGTTTTGCCAAACTGTTTCTTTTTTCGGATCATGGACTGAACAGCATTCTGTTAGATATTTTATGAAATAATCCTGCTTTAAAATTGTGCTCTACTTTATGTCTCATCTGTGTTCTTTGGTCTTCATGATGCTGTTTGCTAACTAATGTTCTCTGGTAAACCTATGTAGCCTTCACAGAACAGCTGGATTGAGGCTGAATCACACACAAATGTTTACTAAGTGGGTGACTTCAGAACGATATTGGTTGAAATTTAGATGATTTAAGAGTTTAGTATCATCTTTATCAATGGCATATCTGGTTGCCTTGTATGAGCCTGAGAGTAACAGACATACAAGAAAATCATGCCTCATATATCTTTCCTGGCATTTATCATGCCAGAAAAAATACAACAAATGTAAGAATACATGCTGTGGATCCCTTGTTTCCATGCAGTCACGCTCCTTCATTTCATATAGGATTCCCTTCTCCTTCCTAGCAGTAAAAAGGGCTTCATTTTACGATAGTCTTGACTCTAATTTGAGGTATGTTAGTTAAAAATTGTGTTTTTTGTGAGCAAAGGAGAAATTCTGTGATGGTGACAGGGAGCATGATGAGTTAAGACGCTGCCATGGCCCCGAAATGAGAGGAAAATCAGAAAAATCTCCTCGTACCCCTCTCAGTAATGAACCACACCTGTACACTGCTTTAAATACCAGTGAGAAGCTTTAAATGTCAGGTGCAATTAAAGCTTATGATTCAAGTCTGCACCAATCAAATCAAGGCCTCCAAGTTCAGCGGGCTCACAGAGCAAAAGGCGAACTGGTGCAGGAGATGCCACAGACCACTCTTACACTGCTGTACAGCTCAATGAGTCTGCCAGCCAAAAAGGTGACAATAAAGTTTACAACCAAACGGCTGAACTTCCTGTCACTTCAGTGTCTTTATCAAGACAAAGACTTTCTCCTGGTATATGAGGTGAAAAATTAACAGAAAGCAGGTGGAAGGTGGATAAATCAAAATGTATTTTAAACAGGGACTAGAGGTGGTTCAATTAAAAATATTGTTACTAAATTGTTTTTTTTTTTTTTTTTGTCATGTTAATACTAAAATTAAACTATAATTGGGGATAGAAACCTATACTAAATTTGCTATCTTTCACATCAGTGTATCAAACTATAATAAATCTAGCAGTGAGCTATGTGACAATATCAAAAAATTAATAATTAAACATAGTGATGATATGCCAAAAGAGTGATTGTAGTATTTTCTGTAAGGCATTTTATATGCACTGATGTTCTGTGATTTTGCACAAAGTGTTAATTTTTATTCTGTTCCTTTTTCTACAACTTTGTGAACTAGCTATTCTAAAATGTAGAAGGTTTGATGGAAAAATAAAACTCAGGTAGTCCCTTCTTCACCTGCTGTTGCCATGTAGAGGCAACACTACGGTAGTTGACTTTTATCTGGATATATCCAGATTTCAAATGGATCCAGTTTGTTTAGCAGATTCATAGGGAATGGAGGAGCACATTCTCCATTGAGAGTTACCCTAGTTGTGTAGATCTATGGCCAATCAATGTTTTGACATTGATTGATGTGTGAGATTAATGTGTGTTAATGTTGGGATCCCGACATTAACCATCTGATTTAGCCAGTTTGAGACGTGATGAAAAATAAATCGACTATAATTTTCAAATTTATCTGGAGAGTTTAGTGTGAGCATTTGCAACATGCTCTGACCATGTTAACTGTGCAGGTACCCATCATGCCCTGTGATAGACTGAGGACATGTTTAGACCGTACCCGCCTCTTACCCAAATGAACGCTGACGTTAAGTTCAAGCACTCCACGACCCTGTTGGGATGGACAATGGATCAATCAATGAAGTTTATTTGTACAGCATATTTCAGCAACAATGCAGTTCAAAGAGCTTTACATCATGAAAACATAAAATCATCATAATAAAATAAGCTGTGCCTATACTAACATCAGCAGTCAATTAAAATGTAATTTGTAAGACAGTTTTTTTTTCTTCACATTGGAAAAAATCCACAGCTAGTTTAAAGTTCCCAGACCACCAAATATTGTTACTTTAATTTGCCTTTTGCAGCACAGTCTACATTTTCTTCTTGAACTGCTGACTTTGCAGCTGCATTTCCAGCAATCACACTAATTGGTCTCTTCCGCTGCTCACCTCCAGCATCCTTGTATGTTCCTACAGATCGGAAAATAAGACTCCTACAGAAAACACAAGGAGAGAATAATGAGATACCTGAAAGGCTGTGAAATGTAACAGAAAACTGTGACATTTTAGTTTGAACCCAGCTGACTCTTCTTAAATAACTCATATCAAAGGAGGACACATCAGCTTCATCTCACCTATTACTGAAGGATAATTTCATGAATTAAGTCACGAGTTTTTTAACAGTAGAGGTTTGGCAAGTTGTAGAAATTCTTTAAAAACTATTCCAAAAAACATATCCAGGCAGTCAGTCATTCAAGGCAAACATGTCAGTGCTTTCCGTGCATGAAAAATGAACATGGGGGGGTAAATAAAGCAATATGACCAGAGGGACCAGGAATTCTGCGGATAAGTGTCAGCTGCGGAGAAAAAATGAAGCATTTACCTGTTTGTAATCCAATTTCCTGATGGCTTTCTGTAGATATCGGACTCCTCCATGAATGAGCCTGGTGCTCGGGCTGCTGGTGCCTGATGAGAAATCGTTCCTCTGCACAGGGGCAGTTCTGAGATCTGACAGTGGCAGCCATGGAAACGCATCAACATTTGGATACTTATTGTCCCAAATCTTCAGAGAGGATCAAGGAGCCATGCGCATATGCACAACTTTCTACTGTAATATTCATGACGGGAACAATATTGTGAGGCCATACATATTCCATTGGTTCAAAACAACAATCATTTCTACCAGTGTGACAGCGTGGAGCACAATAACAAACTGCTTGTTTTAGGACCATATTTAAAGAAACTAAACTTAGACAATAGATCTAGAAATTTTGTCTTTCATGAGGATTGTCTTTTCTTTACAATTGAGAGAACCGAAATTACATTTATAACATTAACTGTTGTAGTTTACTTTGCTTAATAGAAGCCTCTTTACAGTCCCACTTGGTCTGTAAACCCCACTTTAGAAAATGAAATGAAGAATAATAGAGGATTAGACGGGAGGGTTTGAAAAAAGTCCCCTCTATTCTATCATATGAGTAGAAACATAAATACACCAGCAAAATCCTTTAAATATGCCTCTAACCAGTAGAACAGATAATTGATTTAATATGTAATTGTAACCACAGGAGGATGCTATTGAACAAAAATGTTGGCCTTTGTTTTTATGGTGAGTAAACCAAAGCCATAGACATGTTCAAACACAGAACAGCTCTTGGCTGTTCAGCTGACTTGTGAAGGATTTTACAGATGAAGCCCCTAAGAGATAGCTTGCAACTTCACAAAAAGGACATTCTCCAATATGAGAACAAAGACATTGATTTAATGTTACAAAAAAACACCATGGCAACTTTCCCAAATATTCTTTCTGAGAGTTTCTTCCACAGCTATGTAGCTATGTTTTAAAATAAGTTGTTAAATTTGTCAAATCTTTACAATGTAATAAGTGCAAATTCTGGTTGCCTTTTAACGTGCAAAATTTTAAGATTAACTGTACTTATGTCACACTGTGTGCAGGACACTGAGTGGCCAGGGGTGGGAACCAAAAATTAGGCTAGTGAAGAATCATTATAATTTCAGTAAGCATAACACCAATATGTTTAAATGATAATGCCTAAAGCATGTTATTAGATACAGGCAAGGAGAAAAGTAAGAGGTTTCGTCCAGGAAAAAGATGAATCTTTACCAGTCTTTCTAATGGTCCCACTCACCCACAGCTTTCAGTGCTCTGTTCGATTATGTCGCAATCTGAAGTTTGGCAGACACCTGTGTTTGAGCATGGCTTGGAAAGGGATCAAGAGGAAAAAGAAGAGACATATTTATGTGATGTTCTCATTCTCTCTCCCTCTTTTCACCCTCTTCTTCTACTTGGTACTGTTTGTGCGCTTTGTTCAGTGTAGCTGTGAGCACTGTTCAGTAGTGGCTGAAAGGGAGAGAAACAGGGTAAACAACCAAAACTAGTTTACTGTTATAGACAAAATGAAAAAGAAAGAAAATCACGTCGTAAAGCATAACTTTACATACAGTTGTTTTTACAGAGTTGTCGTTCATGAATGATTCAATCAAATGACTGTTTCAAGTGAATTAATCATTTGAGAGATTGAACTGAAGCATATCACTTCAATGACTGATTGGTTTATTTTTGAGATCAGCGCGAGTGTGCCGGTGGAGTGGAACTTAGATTTTCAATACCTCCCAAAATGCATGATAAAACATGACTCAGTTAAGACACACGCCACCACTCCAGCACAGTAGCTGTACCGCGAATCAGGATGTGATCTGTTCACGTTGTGACACAGCACCATATCAATGGATCGTCAAGCTGTCTAATCTATGAGTCAAGACAGAAGATAAGCATCCTTGAGTGTCCTAAAAAGCGCTATATAAATTTTATGTATTATTATCATTATTATTTTAAGCCTTTATCTTGGAGACCAAGCGACACACTGTGCAGGTGTGGTGTTGTGTCACAACGTGAACAGATCACATCCTGAGTTGTGCAGTGCACATGCTGTACTTGAAGGGGCACTGTTTCATCCTGCATGAAGGAACTGTGTTATCCGGTGAAGGGCTCTTATAAACGGATTATTTTAATGTATTGATTCAAGAGATTCAGTAAATTCAAATAAATGGCCATTCTCATCACGACTGGACAGTACGAAACTGCTTTGAAAGAATGAAAAATATGAAAAACAACAAAAAACAAAAGCAAAAAAGCCATGAGAAATGTCCAGTCTGTTACACTTGTCCTGTTTAAAAAAAATTATTTGCCCAAAATAACATAAAGTCTGCTAATCTAAAACAATATGTAACTTAATGTGAAGAAGTTCTGCAGACTTTGAGGATTTTTAGTTTTAATAAGCTCCTCCTAATGAATCTTCCTCTTGAAAACAAAACTAGTTATGATTATACAGGCCAGTTGCTTTAAAGAAAGTCAAATGTTTTTTTTTATTTTTAGGCGTTCATAACATGTGAAAAAAAGCACAAAACTAAGTCTGACACTTATAGGTTCTGAATTACACTCCATATTATTTCAGTTAATTTGTTGTACTTTATTTGTTTCCTCATTTTATTTCCACTTAAAATCTGTTGTCTTTGTGAGCCTTAATTAGTCAGAATAACACAATGGAAATTATTGAATTATTGGTTGGGAGGGCACCACACAGCATTTATGCTTATACCCTAATGCCTAGTAACAGTCCTGACTGTACACAATGCAAAGCATAAGTCAATTGCTGGTACCTATCTCCACTTTCTCCACTTGTCAATAGGTGTGGAGCATGTGACCCACTATAAACACTAATAATTAGGAATTCTTAATAAGTAGAATTCCTAATATTAGAAATTGTCTCCATATATGATTTAATACACATTTTCAGTTCCAGTGAGATGAAAGGTGTATTGTATGTAGAACAGATTAAAATACTACTGTAGATAGTGTCCATATTTATTATAATGACAGGACATGTGACAGCGTGTGGGTTGTGAGTGTGTTTTAACATAGACTAATGAGCTATATCAGGCTACCTCTACATGAACAATAGCCCTTTTTCCATAGCATATATATTGAATTGTCACAGTTACAAAAGCATGCATAAAATAATGATGGCTGCATTCCATTTAAGTGAACTCTTGCTGTTATATCAACACTACTTTTGTGGAAAAAAGGCAAGACATTAGGGGTAAATATTATAATTCATTAAGTAAAGGTTTTACTTTGCAGTTAAGATTTCACAACCCAATATCCCTGGTCTGGATGCAAATCTCTTTCATCTGTGTGGACCACTTCTACCCAGTAAACCTCGATGCAACATTCTGTGCAAAAAAAACAAAAAAAAAAACAGTCATCCATTTCATTGTCATGTAACTCCAGGGGACAGTACACACTAATAAATGTGTTTCATTATTATGCATATGTCTTTCTACTCCTCATGACAGATTCAGGAAAAATAAGTCATGAATTTTCTGCATCAAAACTGTCAAACACTATCAAACAATAAAACAAATACATCACTTGCTTGTTTATATTCCAGACTCAATAACATTTCTAAATACTGTCTGTCTCAATTAATCATGAAATCTCCATGTGGCACTCAGGTGGACTATACTAAAGTATGGCAACAAGCAAGCTTGACTAACTGTTAATCAACAAAATGATGAAACTGGTCTCTTAGTGAAAAAAAGACAAATGACATTCTTAAATTCACTGCAGTTGTGGGTTTTGCATACATTAAAGAGACAGCACATACTTCAACACTTTCCCAAAACAGGTAAAATGCTAAGTAAGTCTTAATTAGTGCAACAATTCTGTATAATTTTATTCACTAATGATTAGAAACTGTTTAAAAATTGCCACCTTCATTAAAATGTTTTACTGCTTTTCTTCTAGTTATCTAATAAGACTTTGCTAGCAACACATCACATTAAGCATGGTAACACTTTTACCTGTTTTGTGTTCTGTCAGTGTTGAGTAGAGCCATAAAAAACACACAAGGTTTCTCTTAGCTTTGACAGCTGTTCCAATTACAATGTCGAATGCCTTGCCTGCGCTTGTAATGCACAGCTCAGCTGGTGATCCACAAAAGAAAAAGAACATCAGCAAACACAGTGACGTAAGTAATGTCTTGCTGAAGCAAACAGCACATATAAGGTCTGGCGTTACTGCTCGGCTGCGTGCAGAATTAATGAATTGCATCGTTTCTTAGTAAGCCAAAAGTTTGCAAGCTTTTGTGAAGGAAACACAGAGAGATGCAAAATAACTCAAAGGACAGCATCTAAAAACAAATCTAGGCCACTTGTTTCTTACTTTTAAGGACAGCCCTAATACCAAGTATGGAGAAAATATTTTTTAATATCTGGTACTTTTGTTTTTAAGTGGCCATGTCTTTCAAAAAGTATCCTTTCTTCTGCAACTTTGTCACATTTTATCAAGTTGCAATCACGTTGGGAAGTATTTGCTAAAGTGAAAGTGGGAATATTGTGTTTTTTTTTTTTCATAATTATTGAATAAAACAAAATAAAAATCTCAACAGTGGGGTGTGCATTTGCATTCTACAAAAGATTGCCTTAAGTCAATCACCTTGCTCTGTAATTACAACTGCAAATATGTAGTGATATGTCTTTTCCAGCTTTTCACATATAGAAATAAGACAAGGCAAACAAGTTTCCTTCCAGGATCTCCCTGTATTTAGCTCCATCAATCTTTCTATCAATTCTGACCAGCTTCTCTGTTCGTGCTAAAATAATAATAAAAAAAATCCTTCCTGGAGCATTATGTTGCCATCACCATGATTCATTGTTAGGATGGTGTGGTCACAATAATCTGCTCTTCTAATTGTTTCATCACACTAAGCTTTCTGCTTGAAGAGCAAAAAGGGAAATTTTGGATTTGGTTGTTTTGGAGCTGAAGTTTATTTAGGGGAAAAAGAACAAGGAGGGTCAAATTTAAACCAAAATGTTTGGGTTTTCTCTTGGTCTATTGCATAAAATTCCCAAAATTCACTAGGTATGAAAACCTTTACAGTACATACTTGGTAATCTTCTACAACTTCAGAGATCTGAACCCATCATAACATAAGCGATGCGGTATCTTGTACTGGTGAAGAACCCAGGCTGCCTCCTTCTTTGGATAGCTCATCATTTCAAACGGAACCCAGGAGAAGTAAAATCCTTCCCTCCAGCTACTTAGAGGGAAAAGCCTTGAAGCTTAGGAAAAGCCTTTTCCAATGCGCTCATTATCCACTCTGCGACACTTTGGTGCGGCCGAAACGGAACGGCAGCTGATTCCAACACAAAAAGAGATCTGCCACAGTGTGTAGACAATCAGAGCAAACACCTCAAGGGAAACAAGATTTTTTTTTTTTTTCAGTGCAAACCTCTGGAATTATAAGGGAAACAGCGTAAAATAATCCCACAAGTGCATGCTTCATCTCCAAGAACAATTGCAAATGCTCCTCTTTCTACTTTTAAGAAATAACTGAACGTTATGATGTTAAACAGCCTGATAGCCAGAAGCATTCACACTGTTGGCTCTGTGAATCCACTGTCAAAACGATTACAAAGAGATTCAGAACTGAAGAGTCCTCTCATCCTTTTATAATTCAGACATATTATTAATCAAACAAATTGTGAAAAAAGTATCCAATGGTTTGTCTGATTTTCAGTGGGGCACAATCCAGCCAGCAATTGATTGTGGAAGCAGGGACACCTGCAGCTTCAGAATACATTTCCACTTTCAGGAGGATTGAAAAAGAACAGAAAAACACCAGCGTGAGGAAATATTGCCCCACCGCATGAATATGCAGGGACTTGATACCAGCAGTGTCATTACTAATGTTGCTGCCAATTACAGAGCATGTCATGACACTGTGATTCATGAATATTCATCATTGACTGATATAGACAGCAGCAGTATGCAGAGGCCTCTATTCCCATTTTACTGTCTCATTGTGAATGGTGAACAGGTACCTCCATCATGCCATGGAGGCGCCTTCCAGCTGCAAGACAAGCTGCTCCATAAGGCATTGCTAGTTAACAGTGTGTTATATAAAGGTGTATAAAAGTGATGAAGTGCTTCCTGGCTCTAAAGAGCAGGCATTAAAGCATATTAAGTAGACGTTTAGGCTTGTAAAGTGGGAATCCAGAAATGGAAGGAAGACACTGAACAAAGAGATGCCTTCAGGGTCGGGCTGTACAGTTATCAGAAAGTTTGAGACCTGCCGAAGGTTAGAGATGAATCCAGGCTTGTGAATATGGAGAGCAGGTTTTCTATTCCTGTCTTCATTTTAAAATGTAGATAGCAACACCTTTTATTTACTTATTCCTGTTTGAGAAAAACAAAGATGATTACCAATTGTAAAAGAAATAAATAAATATATTTTCTGTATTTTTATAGTAGTAAATATTTTTGGAGTCCAGTGGTAAATGTATGTTTATGTAAAAGTATGCGATTATGAGAGAGCATTTTCTTATAATTGTGTGGTTTATTTTTAGTCTCCTTTGCACTTTTGCGTTTTATGCTATAAACATGAAAATATCTGTCAAATTTTAATTTCTATGGCCACAAACAGAATAACAGCTTGTGGTTAAAATTTTATTTGATGTATTATTGCATGCATTGAACCCAGATCTGACTGATGTCACTGGTTAAGTGAAACATGTTTTTTTTTTTTTTTTATCCACAATGTATAAACAATTAAATAGAGTGGTACTGTGGGAGTCTTATCTGCAAATGGGCACCCAAATTAAATTCTGCCTTGGGCCCCATTCAAATTTGGGCCAGCCCTGCATATCAGCCAAACAAGCAACAAGATGAGTTACAGCATGCAGCTGAAAGGGCTCCACTGTGGATCTGTGTGTCTAATTACATGTTTTGCATCGCTGTCAGATTTGCAGATGTTATGCTGATAAAACTGACAATCTCATGTGGACCAAACGCTAAATGGTGCTGATAGAGGCCAACATAGTGAGGACTGCTGGCAAACTAAAGGAAAATGATGTAGAGCGCTGACGTACATTTGAGATTGACACAGGAAGTTTGTTTTGCATACAGAGCGCAGTTTCCACAGTGAAAGCCACCCACATGGGACCACATAACAGGGAAGCGCTAATCCATGGTGGACGTCAGTGGATCTAATGGTGATCCCTGTTCACACTTTGCATGGATCCCCTCAAGCACAGCCAACTGTTGTTTAGGCTGTAACTGATCCATGAGCACTGATTGACCTGGACAAGAGGAGAACTCTAAGATGTGGTAACATTCAGGATCAAAATGAATAGATATGAGATCTGAGAGTAACTTGTTTTCCACACACACCTCGAACATGGTGACAAATTTTGTCAACGTGAGAATTTTAGTCCAAACAAACCTCTCCATGAAAAAAAATTGTTTTGCGAATGTCCCTAAACTGTGCTTTCTTCTTCTGCATTTATAATGAGAATTAAATAGCTAATTGTTTTTATTTGTGTTTGAAATGTGTCAATGTTGTATCAAGATAAACATTTTAGCAGGAGATTTAAAAAAAAATAGCAGGCCTGCAAGTTTTGATTAAATTAATACATTAAATATTTTGGATTTCTAATTTACTGTGAAACTTTTTTTAAAATGTAAGTATTTTTATTACACTACTCATTTGGTTGGGAAGTTCAAACATACTTTAACACATTGAACTTTTTCATATTCTATCACATTAAAAATACATGTTTAGACTTATTCTGAGATTATGTGTAAGACAGTTACGCACTACAACGTAATTATGAGCAGGATAATCACTTATAACGATTCACATGGTTTTCAATTAATTACATTTTTCAAGTCTTGTCACAGTTTCTAAATTGGATTTGGAGTTTGACTGGATCTTTCAGGCTTATCTTTACTTTGATAACCAATTGAGTGAACCACAATTCACTCAATTATGGTTCTGGTTCCATGTTTAAGGTTATATTGAAGTCATTCTTTACTTTTTACAATTGCATTTATATTGATTCAGATTCAGATTTATTTGTGTCCCAAATGGGCAATTGATGTTACAAATCTAAATTTAGAAGGACTTTGCTAACTGGTGACTCCCAAAGTCATTTGGTTGTGCTGGAATTGCCCATGGATGTAAAATTAAAAGGGTAGCTGGGTGCAAATGCAAGCCACACTTTTCAGATTTTTTTTGATCAAAAGACTTAAAAATATTTCTATTTTTCCTTCCTTCTCAAAGTTATGCACTGCTTTGCATTTATTTATCTAACAGAAAGTGAAAATTGTGAAAAAAGTTCAAGAAGCATAAGTACTTGTGCTTAGTAATAAGGACCTTCAAAGAGAATCAGGTGGTTTACAGTTAAATGGTGAGAATGCATCTTTAACTATGGATGATGCACAATAGTGTCCTCTAGAGGTGAGTATAACCATCATGTACCCCTCTTCCATAACCCCTGTTCACAATGTTCCTGTGTGTATAAGTGTGGGCTGCTGCTTTAAGACTGATGGCTGCTGTGGCTGGTATAATAAAGCATTAGTGCACCAGCGATACATAATGCTGCTTGCTTTGCCATGCAGACTGTAGCATGTGGAGCCAACTCTCCACACACTCTCTGTCTGCTCTCTCCGGTGCTTTCACTGCACAGGCCAGAACCCATCTAGAAAGATTTAGGCCACAACTCAGCTGGCCACAAGGTGCTGGTGTAAGATTACTCTGAGATCAGTTTGTTTCATCGCTGCAGAACAATAAGGCCTGGAGATTATTTTGGCCATTGCGTCAACCTGAGCATTTTCTACGTCAGTCCATTCTGCCAGCTCCTATCACACTTCCCTCTCTGGGAATTAAATTGGGTCCCCTATGACAACTGGCTACAGGCCCACTAATTATCCCCCCTTCCTTTTGCAGCGGCTCACCGGTGCTATGAATAGGCTAGCCCCACCCCATCTGAGGTCTAAATTTGGAACACAATTGAAACAGAAAAAAATCCTCAGAAGATAACAAAGAATAATATTGACCCTTCCTTCATTAGACCTGTTTATTACAGTACTGAGAGTGACGTATTACCCTCATTGTGACATAGAATAGTTCTGATATACAAGTGTACACTAATCCTTATACCACTCTAGGATTATGATAAGAACAATAAGGAAAGACAGCATGTTACCTCTGGATGTGTGATTTATTACCCAATCATTAATTGCTGTTTAAAAGAAAAAAATGTGATTGGAAAAGACAAGCCGCAACCCTGGGGTTCACATAACAAAATAACCATGGATTTTGTCTTTCTAAATCAAATTTAATCCAGCTGAGAAAGAACAAAAGTGATCCAGAGTCATACACATTTAATCCCATACTATTAAAACCTATGGATGGATGGATGGATGGATGGATGGATGGATGGATGGATGGATGGATGGATGGATGGATGGATGGATGGATGGA
>CAEFZY010039759.1:0-81564 GCA_903066815.1 Brachyrhaphis roseni
GTTTGGAAATGTGAGTGGTGAGGAGAAAGGAAAACAGGCTGACAGTTTTGGGATACAGTGAGGGGAAATAAGACAGAAAGTACAGCAGCCTACATACAAATCCAGTGGCTGTAATAGTGTCTGCTGGTAGAGTGATAAGTCAGACAGCCCTCGAGCGTCCTGATCTACTGCCAGCCTCGGCCATTTGTCAGAGCTGACTTGAAACTCCCGGTGGCCATTGCACTGTGCTGTATGCAGCACCACGCAGCAAGATCAAACTTGACAGGTGAAATCATTATGAGCAGTCCTACCACTGTTAATGGCCAACTGGTTCTGTCATGCGTGGGTGTTTCAATCCACAAAAGTGAGTCTGAAATTCATGTAAAAATGTGAAAAAATATGCACAGAACACGCTGAAATCACAGGTTTTTTTTGTTTGAAATTACAACAAAGAGGTTATGAGCAGCAGAATGAAGATGAGATTCCTCCGCAAATGTGACAATGAATATGGAAATTTTGCATCACACATATTAATGTATAATAAATGACTTTTATAAAAGTGGCATGATTCTCTATTTCTACACTTTCCACTTGGTATTAGTAAGGAGTGTTTTCTCTGTGTGAGAACTCTTTTGGTTTTGGATTTTTGTCATAATTATGTTGCTGATATTAAGACTGGCTCATGAAAAAGTAACACCCCTCTGCCTCATCCCCCATCTCCTCCAGCTAAATCATGAATTTACTTTGATTAGCCACTTTAAGATCACTTTGAGCTGCTTGCCGAAGCAGATTTCAATTTCACAAGCTACAGTCTGGCTTGATTAATGCCAGTAAATCCTACCTAACAACATGCAGCTGACTAAAAAGGTTTCAAAAAACAGCAGATTATTCTCCAATCTAAAGAACAGTATGAACAGAAATGAAAGAAAGTTGTTGATATTCAGCATGTCAGTCTGCAAAGGTAACAGTAGTCATTTTTACGGCTTTTGAGATTGCAGCAAACCCCAGAGCCAACATCCATAAATGGTGACAACATGGGACACTGTTCTGCCTTCCCAGGAGTGGCTATCCTAACAAAACTACTCTAAAAGTGCATTGATGATGACTCCTCCTGGAGGCCACAAAAAAATCTAGAACAAAATGCAAAAGCACTGCAGACCTCACTCTCCTCAGTTAAACTCTGTGTTGATGATTCAGCATTAAGATAGTGGACACTAAGGGCATACGTGGCGGTATCTCAATCCCTAATCTACCACTGACGAATAAAAACACAAAAGCCAGCATCATATTTGCCAAAAAGTATCTTAAAAATCCTTTACACTGATAAAACAAACTTGTGTGTGTGCGTGTGTGTCCCAAAAAACAAAATAAAAAATAAACACTATCATATTTACAGGCACACTTGAATGGCATTGTGGACTGTTTTGTTCAAGACTTAAAACACCTGCAGTATTTATAGAAACCATGAATTTTCCTCTCTCTAATTAAAATCACCAGTTTGCTACCTGAAGTTGCAGCACCCTTGGAGTCTGCAGCAGGACGATGATCTGAAGCACAACAGCAAATCTACCGCTGGAAAGCCACAAAGTAAAATAATTTGTTGTGTGCATGTGAGTGAAAAATGATGAGCTGAACAAAAAAAAGAAAAAAAAAAATTTGTAGAGTTTTGATTTTCAATTAAATTAATTAGTTAAAATGTCAATTTATATTTTACTAATTTAAAAGTTAAATTGGAAGATAGAGTACGACATATTTATGCATGGGTAAATGCCTGCAAACCTCAAGGAATTGAAGCAAGGGTGATACATTTTTCACAACAATATATGATTCTGATAAAGTCAAGCAGCAAAACAGCTATAATAATAAAACATTATTATAGGTGCTAAATATGTTTCTACGAACAGCTGAATCCTGGGTGTGGGATGAACTCAGCTTTTGTAATTTGCCTTCATTTCTGTTTAATAAATAATGACAGCATGTCTGTTGTGTTTTAGGTTGCTTCACCTTACAAGGATAGATTTGAAAATGATTTAAATTTGTGTATATGTTATGTCCTGGGTTGTTTGAGCTTTTTTGGGGGGGGTTAGTTTATTCTATGTTCCTTAGTAAACTAAGGACTTTCTGATTCTAGTTTATTAGACTTCATTTCCTAGTCCCCAGTGTACTGTCTTTGGCCTCCCAGTGTCACTTTCTCTCTCCCCTCACACCTGCAACCTGTTTGTCAGTTAGCCAGGTCCATTGTTCCAGCATTCAGACACCCACTATCAGTTCCCTTCTTTCTCATTCCTCATTGCTGATTTCTCCTGTCAAATTCTGTTATATCCCATTGTTTTATCATCAGTTTCCAGCTGTCTTTTTTCCTTGAATTTATGGTTTTTGGTCTTCTCCGGTTCCCTTGGTTCCCTGTGATTTTTGTACATTTTCAGATCGTCTTTTTTTCCATTAAATCTTCAACACTACTTTATGTGTCATCCTGCTACATCAGCAAACACACAAAAAGACAGTATCTGCTAAAGTATTTGTAATGTTCTCAAATAACTTTTTTCAAGTAAAATTCAAGTCTTCTTTCACCTTTTACATACTAAATGGGCAGTTTGGGTTCTCTGAAATATGCCACGCTCAAGTTATTCCAAATGTTTAAAGCTGAATATATCTAAAAATTTTCATTTTACTTTAAATACTCAGAACATGTAATTTTGCAATCATTGCTGCTAATAATTAATCCATTTAAAACACATTTACAAAGAATGTTAATTCTTATTGAATCCATGCTTTTCAATTAATTTGAATTGTGAGTATAACTTTTTTAGTTTAAAAAAAATCAAATAAGTCTTTCTTATACATTATATCAATAGAAAAAGCTTTAGTTAAGGTTAAAATAATCAGAAGTTGGGGAGAGGGAAAAACCTAAAAAGCAAAGCTGAAGACAGAAAAATTCAGTTAACATGATTAAAACACAGAGAGTGAGAGAGTGTTTGTCTGTTTGCCTGCCCTGTTTTATCTTCTAAATTAACTTTTCGACAAAATTAAACTTGGCTTATGTCAAGATACAGCCTTATACTTGGCAGCAGGTCTGATCAAGTGATTGCATTGACAACAACTCTGAGAGGTAGGCAGCTAATTGGTTTTTACCTTATCCCTCCCTTTTAAATACCAATCCAGATTACACTCCCACTAAATTGGCACCTAATACATCTTTCTTTCTCGCTGTTAACCCCAGGAGAAATAGTGTCACATGCACTAGGATGTATTCGGTGGGATATTTCCAGATTTTGCAAATTGGTCATTTGGTTGTGATTAGTTACCTTAGCAATTTCTTTATCACTTTTACCTTTCTTCCAGAGGCAAATATTTTACAATCAGTGATGATTTTTTTTTTTTATCTACATTTTCTTTAGCTGTGATCCTCCCCTTTTCCTGCAGTTTTAGCATTAACTGATAGAAGCACAATTTATATTAAACAATTGTGATTGAATGTGTGATAATTTTCTGCTATTACACTGCTTTTCAGTCAGTGGCAAACATCTAGCACAATGGAACAAGAGAGTGCCTTCATCATCATTGCAGTGTACCTTATGTCCTATTCAAAGAAAAAAAAGTTCAGTAAATCTAATTAACTGAACACAAGTCTTTGCCGAGTGCTTAGTTTTGCAGCCCTAGTGCTTGACCTAAAGGGTCCAAAATAGATGGGAAATCAAACCTCACTTAAAGTAGCTCAATACTTAAGGTTTTGTTGAAGAAAAGTGATGTTCAGCCTTTGCAAAGTGGGTCAGCATTGCTCATAGCCAAGGGACTTCTCATGCACTAAAGCATAAAACATTGTCCCCAGGAATAATTTAAATATCATCAATAGCACAAAACAGCATAGGCGCATTGCCTAAAAGCCAACAACTGTTGCCAACACACCACAGCCCACTGCACTGAATAAATGGTGGTTCCGAGCCCCTCTCCCATGGTTTCTGGGTCAGGTGCTGGGAGCAATGAGGTGCAAGGCTAATGGATTGACTCTTTACAGCAGAATGGAGATGGAGAAGCCTGATGAGTTTAGAGTGATTTCTTTGCCTATTAGAGAGAACAAAGCTGTAGAGTCGGAAATTGTTTGCAATAGATATGAAGAAGGATTGGAGGCATTGGAGTGTTCTACAGTAATAATGAAAGCAATGCTTAGGTGTAAAAGACTGTACGCTAAAGAAAGAGAAGAGGAATTGGTATAAAGTGCAGGTGTGACAGCAAGATTAAATAAAATAATAAATCAACCTCTTCTTTCATCCCTGGTCAGTGTGCAGCCCAAGTCATTGACTTGGATAATGCCTCCATCTAAAAAGGTTTTCTTTTTGCACATCAGTGGTCTTTCTCAATGAAATGAAGAATTTAATCTAGAATCTTTGTCATGCATTTGCAAACTCAAAATACCAGTGGCAACATGTTAAATGAAATTGGTTTATTACTTTCAAGCATTTTAATTGGAGTCATTTAATTTAATCTAAAATAGAAATGTGAAACTATTTCAATTGAAATGGTACTGTCATTACTGGTGGAGAGTCTGCACAAACCAGGCTCCATGTCAGAAGGTACAGGCAACACATATTTATGTCAAATAGGCTTTGCAGTCATATAATAGATGATAGAGTGGACCTTGAGTGATAAATTTGACCTAAGGGTTAAAGAAAGAGTGCTGTTTCAGCAGTTGGGACAGCACCACTGTCATTGGTTTGGTAACATGAGTTAGTAACAGAATGAGACAGCTAGTTCTATGCATTTAAGTGAGATGTCTGTGCATATGTGAGATTTAAGTGTACAATAGTTGTCAACAAAATAGATTTGATAATGCGCAAAAAAATAAAATAAAATAATAATTATATATATATATATATATAGTATATACCTGTATAAAGTGTTTTGAAAAGATGAAAGTGAGTTATATGGACAGGCTTTTGTGTATTTCATGAAACTGTTCAACTAAGACACAGATATTCCTGTAAAAGCACAATCAGTTTGTGTTAATATGGGTGACTGGTGGCTTTTAAGTGACACATCGTAAAGAAACGTCTCTTTTTTTAGAACATATGTGGGGGTGTTCTTAGTCAAACTGTTAGTATAAGGTCACTCTAATAATGATAGACTTGTAACCTCAATAATTTCCCCTCAAAATAAAAAAAACAAGTCTTGTCTCCACTTAATTTTCTTTGTAACTAGGTTCCACTCTGTGCTGTCAAACAGACTTTCAGGACACATCAGTTGTAGCTTTTTTTTAAAGAAAATAGTTGTTTTCTAAACCCTGAAAGGTAAATTTTTCCAACACCATGTAGTTTTGTATAAATTTTCAGAATACGAAAGAGTACTAGATTTTTTATATTAAATGTATGATAAAACTGAAAAACAAATGTCTGAGAAAATCATTATCAATAGAGTGACAGGGAAGGTGCAAACAATTTAAAAGCACTAAAAACATAACGTTTGAAAACTTCTGATTGTTGTTGTTGCTAAGCTACCGAGCTGATTTATGTTTTTTAGTTTTTTTTTGCCTCAGCTGTGTCATAATCTCTAGTTCAAAATCTGTTCAGGTTTAAACTTATCAAACCTGAACAGCATTGTTCTGCACCGAACAGATTCTTGAAAATGTAGTTCAACATTTCCAAAACATTTATTATTTTTGTGGAAAACCAACAAGGAAAACAAATTTTTTTATATGCTTGTTTTGCATTTGCATTTGTGCACTGTCAAACCTAGACTGAACTATTCTACTTTGATAGTAGATTCATTTAAAATGCATCGTGCATTTGTAATATTTGTGAAAATAGGTAAAAGGGTTTTTCCAACAATTCTGCAAAAAATTGGAATCATCTTGTTCCTGTGAATCAGCAAATCAAAAATAAGATTATATGCTGAATAACCTTCTGGTTTTCAAAATGTCAAATGTTGTAAAAGAACAAAAATTCAACTTAGCCACAATGTTGGTTGTAATTAATTTGGTGGTTAACGCAGCATGGGGTGTTTGCACTCAATTAATACAACTTATGTGTGCTCAATTTAAACATAATGGAAATAATTTATTGGTGCAGAAGCATTTAAAATTAAAGTTAAAACATTAACTTAATTTACTGTGCAGCTATGTAAAATTTGGAGCCTGAAGCCAAACCAATTTGTTGTTCTGTCTATTTAGTAGCCATCACCTATGTTCACAAGATTAGGGTCATAATTAAAAGGACAACATCGCTAGTTCTGGCAGCTGCAATAGGTTTCTTCTGAAGTGGGGTTATTCTCTGCCCAGTCTATCAGATGAGTGTTATTCATTAGAGATACTGGGAATGACCAGGGAGGAGCTTGAGCGTCTTTGGGGAAATGAATGTCTGGATGTCCTCTCAGAGAAAAATAAAACAAACAAACAAAAAAAAAAAAAAACGCCTCCACAATGTAACCTCAAACAAGTAGAGATGGATGGACATATGGATGAAGGTTTAAGGTTTTAAAACATTTCACATTAGTTTGTTACAGGTAAAGTCTTCCTCTTTTTCTCCATCCTGCTCTTTTTCTTTGCACTCAGTCACAGTTCCTTTGGGAGTGTTTCTTCAGAGAACAAATTAAATGTATGCAGTGTTAAAGTGCAGGGAGACGCAAACTCACATACCCAAAAGCAATACAACCCACCACATGAATGTTAGCACTTTAACAAAGCTATTCTGATCACCAAAGAGCCAGCTTTGTGATTCGGTTCAAGAAATTCCAGTGAAAAAGAAGATTTGACCTTCAGAGGGTTAAAGGGGAGTTTTGGAGAAGGGAAAAACTTTAAAATACTACTTTACAGAACAAAAAAAAATTATAATTTGATGATATTTTTTATTGCTATTCTAATTGCTTAATTGCTCTTCTAATTTATGGGAGAAAAAAACAACCTGAGGAAAGCATTGCAGATGAGGATAAATTGAAACAAATGCAATTAACAGTGTGAAGGCAAACATTTACAGAAGGAGCAGAAGAAAAGATAATGTTTTTATAAGCTCAGTTCCAAAGCACTGGTTTTGCAGTTTGTTTGTCATCTATAAAACCTTTCAATGTAATTTTAGAATCATGTTCTAATCTATTTTGTTCCATTTATTCAAGTGTGTTTGACACGGGGCATAATATTAGCAGAGACCCCCAGACCTCCATTTTCCCAGCTACTTCTACAACTGCCTCGTCAGGTACGTGTGCTAATGGGTGCTGTTTTTTTTTTTTACATTTAGGAGCAAAATGGTGTTGATCAATTAAAAAGCATAGCAAAAATGGCCTTTTGGTTTTCCATAAATATGTTTACAGAAAACTTTTAGCAGTCATTTAACAATGTCCTGTCACCTTGTTTTTATTATTTAGGTCATTAGTAACCTATAAAGTAGTTACCAGTACTTTAGATTTTAGTATTTGGTTAAAGATAAGCTTGCAGTAATGCTACAAATAGGATTATGGCATGTTGATAAATAAATAATATGAATATCAACAAATATCTGACAGTTATTTTGATATTTTTTATTTAAAAACAAGCTTATTATTTATTCCTGATTTTAAGTGTGCTGTACTGAGACACATATTACTGTCTCTGTCATAATTAATAAAACTATAAACAACTACCGTAACCTCACCTATCTGAAAATAATTTAACAAGTAACACTCTTAGGGTAAGGTAATTTAGCAATTTAGTAAATTCAGTTTTATGTAAATATTTAAAACCAGATAATTTTGACACCACCCCTCATGAGATGACATTATTTAATTGGTGTGGCTTGACATTTGATTATGTTATAAGGTTAGTCAGTGGGAATAAACCTTCCAAAAGCCTGGCAAGAGCCAACTCCTCAAATCATAAAAGATGAGTATATTCCCTGATCACACAAGATGCTTATGTGGCCAAAAGCATCACAAAGGTCTTTTGTGCTCTTTTTGGCACAAGAAAACGCACCTGACCATCTGCGAACCATATTTACTGAGCACATATTTAAAATAGAGCTTATGATCAACTTAGCAGTATACCTATGCATTCAATCATTCTCTAGGAAGAAAAATTATTATTTCTACCTCATTAGAGCTTATAGCACATGTCCTGCAAGAAACAGATCGTTTGTATAACATTTTATTATGAAAATAAAAGACTCCAGGTGTTCCTAAAATTTCCTAAAGCAACTCATATGATTCGCATTTTGCAGCTCCTACAGCTCCATTGACCACTGGCATCACTGAAGTTTTGAATTTCCTCCAAAAAAATCTGTATTTCATCTTTGACCTCTTGGTATTTCCTGTTCAGGTCAACTTGGCAGTATCAATATCCTCAATGGAAAAAAGATCCATAAATTTTTTACAGTTATTCAAAAAACAATACTCTGAATAGAGTGACTGCAGATCTGCTCCATGTAAAAATGATTTCCCCAACAGCCCTCAATTTCTGTATTTTGCTCAATATTTTCTATAGATCAACTAATCATCAGGGTTGGTGTCCACATGTTCTGATCAGTTTCTGCTGTATTTCTTTGTTTTGGGTGTTTTTTAAGACACAACATTCTCAAATTTACACAGTTAATTTACATTCAAATGTTTTGCACGTATAACATGTTCTTTACCACTCCTTTTTTATAATATTAGATTTAGCTGCTGAATAAAGCAATAAGGGGTGAGGCAGTATGCTGGTAATTTCCTACCGTTGTTGTTTTTCATAATTTTCTAACAGAGGGAGCAAGTTCATGCAGAACATTTTGCACCAACTGTTTTACAAGTCGTGCCTGCAGGAGCACAGAGCTTTACTAGGACGAGCAGCAAGTTACCATTAGCTTATGCATTCGGGGACATTGAATACCTTATCATTGTAGAAAAGGGAGCTTAACTCACCTTGTTAAAGTTCTTGCAACCATCATTATCTCACAGTTAAAGATTTTTAAGTTTTTAGAGCTACTCAGGTTTCTAATCATGTTGTATTCACAGCTTCCACAAGGAGTCATATTTGGCCTTCTATGTCTGTCTTAATTCATAGGGAAAATTCTTTTAAATAATGCTTTTTCTTTTTTGGCCACATTGCATCCACAGTTAAACTTGAAGCTTCCCTTTATTGTCTTCATTCTTATCTACAATGTATGCTGCTGCGATAGAGGGAAGGCTAGGTTTTGCTGCAACGCTGTATGGATGTGTGGAGCTTACTTTTATGCATGTGTATGTCCAAGTTTTGTCTGATAAGGTCTTCATTGTATTTTGACAACAAAGGCTAGTTTGACCCTCAGCTATATCATATCAATTGTTTTTGCGAGAAAACAAAAACACAACTTTGAAGTTTGCAAAATTCGTTTTACTAGCTGTGAGAAAAAAAACTGGGCTTGGGTTTCAAAGAGCAATGTACAATGTATAAAACGTTATGCTTTGAAATGCTAAACATTTTGATGAAGAAAAAAGTGATCACTTTGCGAAACTTCACTGAGCTTAGCGTTAACATGCACCTTCCACTAAAAATACAGCAGATGTTTGCAGCTGTCATTTCCAATCTGACGTTGTGTCATTGTCAGGTTTTGAATTTCCACCAACCCTTTGTAAACACAATTATTTCTTCTGCTTGGAAAAACAATGGCTTCTCTGTAATTACTGTAGCTGTTTTTGTAGCTGCAGCGTAGGCGTGAACACAGGGTTAGAATTTCAAGCCAACCGTGTGTGCAGACATTCATGACAACACTTGGCACTTTACTGTGCCTTCTTTCTCTTTGTAGGGACTTAGAGCTAACAAGAACAGTTTCAGGGGATAGCAGAATGTTCATGAAAGATAACACAAATTCTTTTAGTATTTCAAGTACTCACAAGGCGACAGTACATCACATGGTCCGTGTTTGGGGTGTTATTTGATGACTGTGTATAGTGTGAACCAGAGATTACACTACTTTGGCTAATCTTAAGGAACAGTTTCAGAGTGTATGTTTTGTTTTACACCCAGAGCAACGGGGCTTTTAAGATGCTAAGACAGCTGCTCATAATGAGTCTATAAAACTGGCTCATGTTTTCAGGCCATCACTGTTATGTCCCTATGGTGATGGATGCTCTGTTAAGGCCTATGCAGCATTAGTCCTTGTATAACTATAAATCAAAATTTGAACCATTGGCACAAATCAATAGATTTTTTTTCACATTTCCTCATTTATATGACTAGATTTTAGCTCCATTAGCTGCATTATCATTCTACAAATAAACAGGACGTTTATTACTCTGAATATTTTCAGGCACTATATTAATTGAATTACAACCAGATTATATATTCCTGCCCTGCAGGTTGAGCAAGCATATCTTGAAAAGTGGTGTTCTTTTCTCTCTGCCCTGCAGTACTCTGTTTATCTACTTTTTACACATAATAATAGTTTAACCCATTCATAGTATTTTGGCAAATATTCAAGATTCCTCTTGCTAGATCCAAAGGGAATTAACTGTGCAGATTCAACCCTTATTTTCCATTCTCGCTGCTCTTGTTCAATTACAAATTGCCTGAAGAAACGAAGGGAATGAAGGCAAGCCTGTAGGAGTCCAGAGCATAATTTACAGCAAAGCCTTCATTACCTGTGAATTTCATGCTCTTTAAACTCTTTATGAGAATATGAGATTCACTGGAGTTATTTTTTTATGCAGAGATGGATATTATCACCCATGTGGCTTGTTAAAATGTTATACGGATAAGATATAACTTATCTGATTGCTAAGAGTCCTTACATTATAAATCGCATGTATGAAAGGTAATCAGTCATGTTCTCTTGACAACCTTGTTCTACATCTAAACAGGGCCCACATTGGCAATATAGATGCAGCTTTATTATGGCATGAACAAAGATAAACTTCATCTTTGCTGAAACCTAATTTCTAACTGCTGCTGGGGCTAGAGCCTGGAATAACGATAAAATACCAAGGAATAAAAATAATATTCAGAAGTAAGACAGTGAAACAATCTCAACATTTTAAAATGAAAAGAAGCCATCAGACATTGTAGATGGTAATGCTTCTCCCTGAATATGTTGCTAAACTTTGCAGCAGCCCTCATTCTATAAGGATGCAAGTATAGTTTGTTTACTTACATCCTTACAGACACAGTGTACAAGACAGGTGAAAATCAATTCTAAACATTAATTTATTCATACAAATATTTAAATACAATGAAAAGATTATGAATAAAACTATGAGCTACGATCTTGATAAACAACAACAAAAAAAAGTTTTATACTGATCTCTTGTTGTATCCTAGTCGGTGGAACAAAGTCTCAGAAGGAAACTATTTCTCATCTTGGGACTAGGGGTGTTCATCTTAGGTCTGTGGTTGATATAATGTATATCTTCGTATACTTCCAAGGATCAGATGCATTCTAGATAGTTAGATGGAATGATACAATTCTTCTCTTTATTGAAATACAGTTTGATTCACTTATTTTAAGGCAAAAGCAATTTGACTCAATGCAACAAGAAATGGCAGACAAAATACAGTATTTAGTTAAACATACCTAATTAACTGTTGTAATTTTGTTCATCCTAACATACCCTAGGGCTAGAGACTGAAAAGCTCTGTCCTACTTGGATGAAGAAGAACTAACAGAATTTCTGGTTGAAATTGACAGCTGTAAGCTGATGTTTGATCTTTTAAAAGCTGACACAGATAAAAGCTTTGCAAGTGAGAATACTCTAAAATATTCAAACATCTACTGAGAGCCAAAGTAAATAGCACAAAAGGTGTGTTATGAGCTATGATGATTTAGGGAGTCTGCCCAGTATAAATAGCTTGGAGACATGGAAATTAAGATTTATTCAGAAATGTTACTTATCAAATCTTTGAATCAAATATAACTCCTCATTTTTTTGGGGGGGGGAATTTTGAATGCAAAAATAAGCAACTACTTGATTGATTTCAAATTTCAATTGGAATAAAAAAATAATATTTTAAACACTGTAAATATATCTTGCTGGTACTCAAAACAAGAAAATTGGTGTAGCTGAATACTGGAAGGGTGTATACAGCTTTTCCATCTGGTAGGTCTTAAGACATATGCACAAGGAGATGCTGGTAAATGATTAGCAACACCTTGTCAAAAATTTCTGTTTTCACTGGAAACCGTATTAAATCTAAACTTCCTTATCTTAAAAGAGCTGGTAAATGATAAAGGAAAAATAATACATACATTATATTTTTATTCTAAACTACAGGTGTCAATTTTAAATTTATAGGGTTTATAGTTTATTTTAAAAACCTAACTTCCTTTTTCTCTTTGTTGTCTTGTAGTAATTTTTGTAAAAATAAATATTCATTCATCATATATTAGTAAGTCCCTTTAGAATAAGGTGGCAGATTGCAAACTGGTTTTGAATTTTTCCATTTCGACTTTACAGATTCATAATTATAAACCTGCTGACCATCTATGGAAGATCGTAATGATAAGAGTCTCAGTGTGGTTTCCACCATGGTGACTGAATGCAAATTAAAGGAAGGCATTTGAGAAGCAAATTATTTTCTCCTACAATTCAGTAGACATTTTGAATCCTTGCCAGAACACAACATATCTTTCTTTGTTATACATGGTGGCCAAACACATCTTTAACCCCTTAACCCACACCGGAACGCCCGCTTGGCATTTTTCCATTGTATTTTCCAGCGGTGAGATTTAAGGGTCGAAACTCTGCCAGTGTCTTTTATGACTCTTTTATTGGGCAGAGCCCTCCCTTTTGATTGACACCGCATTCAACTAATAATGTTATGAAATGGCTTTTTACAAGCCAATAATATCCAGTGAGCGACTTGAGCTTGTTTTGACATGCCGGCATTCTTTCTGGAATATTTCTGACCGGTCAACTCAGAAACTAAATCTAAAAGAAATTCCAAATTGTTCAAGAACAGCAGCTGATTTAATTTGGGTATATCTTTGGTGATTTAGGGGGTGAGGGTTAAGGGGCTAATAACCTTAATTATATTTTTTCCTTTTATATAACACACATCATTCTTATCATAAATTTAGAAGACTTAATCTCAGCACAAGGCCAACAGGGATGGGCACAAAGTTCCTAGAACATAATACCTTCTATGCACATTTTAGAGAATCATAATTTGTGCAAGATTACTTAAAGCAAAAGTAGTCATAGATTTAATAAGCCAAAATTAAAAGCATGAAGATACTAAAAGATCATCTGTGACTTCAACAAAGAATTGCAACAAGCAGTTATAAACACTGTGCAGATAAGAATATTGGTATCACACAGATTTTCAATCCTTTTAGAGGGTCACTGTTCATCTGAAGGTCTTCACAAATGGATTTGTCCAGCAAAATATTGTTCCATAATTATAATAATTATGCCAATATTACTTTCAATCTTTTGCACAACATGTTGAACCTGAGGCTATGAAACATTGCACTTGTTTATATGAATAGAAATAATGAAGTTGGAGCCTCTCAAAGAGTTTTCCATCTCATTGTGGAAGCTGTTTAACTACTACACCTCATGACTTTACAAGGAGTGCACTCAAAGACAAAATCTCATTTCCACCCTTGACAATCATTCACAGCACTCCATCTATTTTCTGTGTTTACTATCCTAGCCATTTCTATGGTGCAGAGGAGGAGCATCTAGCCTTTGGAATATTTTTAAAGGGCAAACATTTTAATTTTTTTTTGAAGTGCTAAGATTTCAAACACACAAATGTAACGCCTCAGTTAACATAGTTAGTACTGCCTTGAGATGTTCATTATCCTTATTAGGTATAAATTAATTAAAAAAATAGCATCATACATATACCAAAATCCATTTGTTATCCATAAAAAATTATGTTTGCCAGTTTGTGTGTCGGCGTGAGTAGGTGTGTATATATACAGTGCACATTTGTTAGAGAGGCAAGAAAGGCAGAAAACCTGCATCACACAATTCCCAAGAGCACCAAAGGATAGGTGGATTCAGCTAGAAGGCCGCAGCAGCCCCTGGCAGACAGCCAGAAGGCATCATCCCAGGGAAGCCATACACCCTACAAAGAGGTAGGTTGGTTGTTAGTGACTCACAGGGGCAGCATCCCCCAGGCCAAAGAGGCACTGGGCGAGAAAACCTCCTCTTCCCACCCTTGACCAGACTGATAACTCCAGCAGCAAGAACACCCAATGCCAACCACCAACACACCAGGGCAGCCAGAACTCAGAAGGACCAAGGCAGGGAGGGCACATTACCAGCTCACCTGGTGAGCTAGCCCCTTGAAATTTGAGAGGGGAGGACGCCAAAAAGGACCCAGAATAATCCCTGTGGCACATAATCGGCCTGACAAGTTCATGGGAGCTCTAGGCTATCCGACGGCAGCCCACCATTGTGGGACATTAGCCGAGTACCTACACATTTATGCCTGATTGCCTATCAGCTACTTAAAGGGTTATTCTATTTCTCAGTAATAAATTTATCCTCACATAAGGGTGATATCAGGAGCTTGGCTCAGGTACTGTTAAACCTGACAAACAAAAATATCTAGGAATGGATGTAAGGGCAATGAATAGGGAATCAGCCAGCTATTATCCTGTTTTCATGCACACTCCAAAGAGAGGTTACAAGGAAAACTGCACTGTAACCTCCCATAATCCATCTGATGGAGCTGATCCCTTTTGGCTGGCACCTGTTTCACTTGTGAACGTATAAAGTTTAAAAGGGATGAGGTGAAATAGACAAGTGGGATACAGCATGCTGTAGAAGAAATGCTGCATTTTAAAGTTGACAAATTGGGTACAATAGTGGGATAGAAACCCTTAGTTGTTATGATGTCACCCGTGTCCTCATGGACACATTGACTTACATGCAAGCACTTTGAGGGTGATAGTTAAAGGGTTAAAAGGATTTGTCCTTGCTGAACAATGGGAGTGGAGTATTGAGTTTGGCCCCATTACAAATTCAGCAATTCCTTTTTTTCTTTTACTGCTATAGATGATGTTCATTGATCTGTGAAATTATCACCCACCATTAGAAGACCAAGCACATACTTCAGACACCCTGAACTCTCAATCAGGCTTGTGAAAATCCAACATCCAAATAGTAATATTCATCACAATGTACCACACTGATTTAGATGGAGAAGCATATTAAAATAGTTTTTAACAACTCTGCATGCCCTCAAGTCTTTTGTAGGGAGTATTATGATTAAAATGACCAACTAAATTTATCGCAGTAGACTGAAAATCATGGTTATCATTTTCAAGTCATTTAGTGCAATCAACGTTTTGCAGTAAAGCCCAAACATTTATTGACTGAAGCAACTGACTAAAGTAGGACTGCTGTCATTTACAATCCAAGGCAGTTGCTAGTGCAAGGCAATATGAGTTGCATAGAGATTAAGTACGATTATATCTAAGATACACATCATCCTTTGACTGAGGATAGATTTTATCTGTTAAAGCTGAATACTTATCTTTTTAGCGGCATACAGGAGAGCAAAATCTTGATGATGCACATGAACTATCGGATCTTTATTTTATGGTATTGAATTATGATGCATTTTGAAACTGAAGACACATATCTAACTGGGGTTAGATTATTGAATCTGATTGGCAGTCAACCTCTGTAATTTGAATTACACTGTATCAAAAGCTGAGCAGATCCCCAAAGTCTCCTTGAACCTCTCCTGACTCACTTACATTCTGATAAGTGCTAGGATTGATCCTGAGTTCATTTTCTTGCAGTCGCCGCTCCTTCTGTGATCCCTATAATTGCTGTGGGGCCACAATATTATTATTTGGACAACATCCAGTCAGTGCACTTCAGATAGCCAGCACACCTTTGCATTTTTAATGTGACCCCTAAAGCATTTAGTAGAGTCATTGCATTAGGCCCATTCGGTTTTGTCGATGTACAAATTGAAATCATTGATTTGGGATGGAGGTCAAAGGGGATGACAAATTGCTTTTTTCTAAAAACCTCATCACTTCTCGCTAATGTTTTATCCTTTTCATTAGAAGAAAAAAATAAAATAAAATATCTACATTTTTTATTAATTTACAACAGCTCAGAAAAAAAACACCTCATAGTTAAAATGTACTACAATCAAATCCTTCCAGACACATTGTCAGTAGATCTTAGTTTGACTAAATGCTCACACTATAAGGTGGTGCTATGCTGTTTGGGTCAGAAAAAGGTCTCAACGTTCAACTATGCAACCTATGCTGACGGTCCGTTTGATAAATGAAAGTCAACTGAATTGTGGCAGCCCACCAGAATGAATAGGAGTGTAAATAACATTAAGGTTAGAAGAAGCAGAGCATGCCTTCTTCAATCAAAAAAAGACACAAAAGTGTATTGTTTGGCTGGCTTTTTACTAAAGGAAAAAAGAAAGAGAACTGTACAAAGAAAGGAAGAAGGAAGGGAGGGAAGAAAGAAGGCTTTTGCTGTATTACTTTCATGTCCCGTTTTTGTACAGTGCAAATCTTTATATATCTGGTACTAGTTCAATGGTCTTCACACAGTAAAAGACAAACACATCCAATTCATACCCAGAAAATGGTATGGATAAATCGGATAATTTACACATAAAACTGAACAAGCACAAAGTGTCAGCAGAAGGGAACAACTTCATAGGTTTTGCTTGTCCATTGCACCATTTGATCAATTTGTTAACCTAATATGAAAACTCTAAATATTTGTAATTATTATACATTGTTTATAACGTTTTCCTCACTCTGTTGTTTCACTTCTCTGTTTGGTATTTTGTCATATTTTTTCTGCTTCTGGCATTTACTAATTACCTATTCAGGAGATTTATAAGCCCAATATAAAATATACAAATATTATATAAAACATTTATTTTTCAGTTGTCTCTCATGGTATGTAGGTATTTAGGTGGAGTTGTGAGGTTGGGAGATTTATATTTGTATGTCGTTCCTACCATTTATTGATTTCAGACTTTGCATGTTTTGCACAATACATTTTTGATAAGTTATCTGATGTGATAAAATGTGCTTTATTGCCTATGCATCATGTTTTTGTGAATATTTTCAGTTTATTTGCTACTTAGTCATGTGTTTTGCACTGTCCATTACAATTCTCTGCTCTGCTTTAAACAGGTGACTCTTGAAAATTAAATTCTATTTCAATAAAATGTACCCATATAAATATAGGTAAAGTAAATTAAACAATATATATATATTTGTATAATCTAAAAGGACTGCTATTTCTTTTATATTGGAAGTCTATTGCTGAATAAAATGCATTTAAAATGGCTGAAATAGAAGTGTTCTTGAATTTACAGAGAAGAACTTATTTTTCTACCTTTTTTTATTCCTCCTCATATTTCATGAATTGCCTGGCTCCATGCCCAAACACAGAGAAAGTAACATCTGTCTCCTGGATTTGCTTCTGGAGAAGAAAACACACCTACTGTATTTTGCCTCCAGGCTCAGTTAACTGGCAGATGGGCAAACTCATAAAAATGGTCATGGTATCTGAATGATGTGTTACATTTTTGAATTACATATTTTTACTTTAAAATGAATGTTTGAATGAAAAATATTGTGCTTTTCAGAAAGCTTTAATTGGTTTTGTTTCCTCTAGTCAGAAAACAATTGCAGGTCTGATTGTCATGGTGCTAATTTAATCTATTTGTTTTTCTTCTTGTTAGTTAGATAATTGATTTGGTTTAAAGCAAAAATGGCACAATATTCATATCAGAAGTGTGAATAATTAGTTATGTTAGGAATTTATGTATTTTTACCTACATATTCTGTCATGTCTGTTTTATAAATATGATAGCAAAGCTGGTAAAGAGTCTTTTCAAATTTTATCTTTGTTTTTTAGAAGTTGGTTGTGGGTAAAGAAAACATGGTGATAATCTTTTACCTGAGGTGATAAACAATGTAGTCCAGACTTTCCCTCAATTGACATACAATTGTTGGAGTGCAAAAAACATTTCAAAGTTCAAAAAGACTGGAAAATGTTTATATAAATGCAGCCTATGTGGTGTTTAGCATTGTGACGTTATGGTAATCCTTGATAATAAAAGCACATCTGTTCTCTCTTGACTTTTAATGAAGGATGATGGTTATAACACATGACTTTTTAATTTCCAGACTAGAGTTTATCATCTATCTTCAAGTGTCAAATAATGGCCTTATTTACATTTGGCATTTGAATTCTTATATTTGAATAAAAATCACATCAGTATTTTATATTTACATCCACATGTAACAACACACGTATATCTGTTGGCAAAAAATCTAAAACCTGATTGTCTTTGTGTTGCTTTCCCATATTGGAAAGGCTCATCGAGAGAAACATTAGATCCAAGACTCTCAGGTATGACGAGTTGTTCAATGTTAGCTGTCATTATTGTTTGTATTTAAGCAAACTAAAGTATATCATAAATAAGTACAACAGAACCTGCTGCTAATAAACTCAGTCAGAAACTACTCAAAAATTTTGCAGTTGCCATGAATTGTGCATAAAAAAAATAATCAGAACCACTTTCTTTTCCTTTTACTGAGAAAGCTAAGAGCTCTCACTCTCAGTAGCTCCATCCTGCATGGAAGAGCTTTGATTCATAGAATGGTGGCCTTGTGGCCAATCCGAGGTGAAGATATGGGATCATACCATTACTACAAAAAAGAGAGGTGAGAATCTGTCCATTCCCGTAGTCAGTAGATAGTGGTGAGGAGAAGAAAAGAGAATAAATATAACAGACATAAGAAAGAATGGTTGTTATTGTAACAGAACAAACATGAAATTATGTAAGTATAAGACTTCTCATAAAAAACACTAAATGCAAAAACATTTATTGACATACATTCATATTTGACACGTCAAACTAAGTGTGAGACTATGAATTATAATACATCAAGAGCCATTTGGGAGCCAAAAGAGCTAGCTCTTCGAAAGCAGCTGAACTGCCCATCACTAAATGACTTTCTGTATGACAACAAAGCTCGTGTCAAATCCTGCATAGTTAGCACAGTCTTCCTGTAAACTCAAAGGAGCTTTTAAGATGACTAACTCACTGATCCACCTGAGTTAGGCACAACAACAACATCTGGATGTTAATTGGAAAAAACGAAGTAGGTCTGGAGATTATGCAATTTATCAACAAGGCACATGTTTAAGTAGAGGCATTTAAGACCAAGATCAATACCATGTGAAACGTTGTTGAGGCAACACTGAGGAGGCCACAAGAAAAACATCTGAAACCAAGTTACTGTAACTATTGCATGTAAAAAGAAATATATGAACTGTAAATTCCTTATCTCAGCAAATTTATTTGCTAAGCCAATCAAATATATAAGACATATTAACACAAAGTATCTCCTTTTGTGGCCAGGCCAAGATGACAATGCGGTTTTGATTTCTGTAACAAAATACATTAAGCAGTGTTTCTTTAATATAAATAGTAACAAACATAAAATGATTTAAATGGTAAATGTCTTAAATTATTTTCTTTCCCTTCTTTAAAATCTCTAAGCTTGATTTTGCCAACTGTGTCCTTCAGTTAGTTTCACTCGACCAATATCATCATTAATAATGAACAAAAGAGATCTTGCCATTCTATTTGTCGTTAATATTTCAAAAAGACTTTTTATTAGCAGTCGACCTCCCTAACCTTTTACTTTTTTGCAGCAACCAGTACTGTCTATCACAAAAATGGGGCAATGCCAATTTTATCTAGGCATGTCAATCGCAGATCTTCGACTGTTATGTGATATTACCAGTTTCGTTTAAACACACTGGTCAAATTTTGTCAAATTATAATTTTTTTTATTGTGTAAGTTGCACTCAAGTGGTCACCATTACCATTTGTTTAAGCTAAAAGCTTTTGAAGTGATCTCTTACAGTACGAGTGTGCTATAATCTTAATTACACTGCAATGAAAGCGGTGTTTAGTCATTAATTTTTTAGGACGTTCAAATTATTCACTGGAAAGGTGAATAAGACGCACAAACGAAATGTGTATTTTAAAGTTTGCTTTTGCACTTTTCTTTTTTTTTCTGCAGACTCCCAAAATACTATTTTAATTGTTAAAATAACATTGTCATGAAAAACAAACTAAATATACTCACCTAACAAAGTAACTAAATCTATAGTACAATATAGTCTAATTTAATGATTTAATATTTTAGTTTTTCTGTTGTGAGAAATCCTTATTTTTCTGTGTACAAGGTAAAACACAATAATGCTATTATTTTTTATTCGTAGGCTTAAAAGCCTGACAGGGGACAAACATTGCAACAAAGCAAATGGCCTCAAGGATTTCACACATTTTGGACTTGTATTGAAAATTCAGCTGCTATTCCGTATAAAATTATACAACAGTCCTGGATATTCATTCTGTAGATCAGTGATGGTTTAATATCTGGTTGATGTAGTTGACTGCTGCCTTCTCAAAGGTATGTGCATGTTGAGGATATCACATAGATTTGGATGATTGTTGAAAAATACCACTTTAAACATGGAAAAGCTGGTTTGCAATTTTTGGCGATTGATTGCTGTAATAGCAATATACATTTGTCAATTGATTGTTAGAAAAATATAAATATGTAACATTTACTTATCTAGGTTTAACTGTAAACTGAAAGCATTTAACAAGTTAGCATAGCCGCTAAATAGCATCTAGATAAAGTTTGTGGTTCCATATGTTATTGTAAAAACAATGGTTTTGTGACTGCTGACTAACATTAATAAAATCTACATTTCTGGAGGATTTCTGCCATCCCAGTGGGCACCATGATAATTCACTCAGTATATTGGAGTACTTATAAGCTTTGAATAATAAACCTAGAAAAGAAGAACAGGGATAGAACAATGACCTTGATGTCAAGGTAACCTTAGCAGGATGATCAAAGGGATCCTAATTTTACTTTGTTTTCATTCAGAGAGGCAACTGAAGGCTTAGCATAATGACTGAGAGCCAAATCTCAACAAGAACAGATGGGCTTCTCTAAATTTCAAAGCTAAGAGTGTGTTTCTGACGCTTTCTCCCATTACCCCCCTCCAAAACTAAAATAATGAAACAATTGATAAGGTCGTTGGGGAGTGTTTAGTCACTGCTGAACACCTTTAGGAGGCGGGAGAAATAGAACTGTCTTGCAGAGGCATGGCAGCGTATCAGAGTGCACCAGCAGTCAAAGCGAGTTCAGGCGAGACGAGCTGTAAGTGGATCCTCCACCTGATGTCCACATCAGTTTCATCTGACTGATTTCTGTCTCCACTGGTCCCAGACGAGAGGCTGCGGAGGGGAATGGGGCACCTGCTCGTCACCAGCAGATGGCCGTAACCTATTCATTCTCACTTGTCTAATGTTTCACTCTCTGGTTATTCGACATCTCTCTGCCTGGGCTGCACAGGGTTGAAGCTGTGGAACTGGAGCTTGCTGCAGTTCCAGAAAGCTACAGTTTTAAATGTAGTCACTGTTTTTCCGATGTCCTGAGAAAAGTTTGCATCCTGAAATTGACCCACATCCTTCAGTCAACAACGGGTGAAACTTTACCAATGGTATGCTTATAAGTTTGTCTTGAAATGACAAACTTATAAGCATAATGTGTGACCTGAATAAAATCCTGTAAAACTAAAACACAATTTGCCAAGCCTATAAGTAAGATAAAACTGTAGGAAAAAGCTGATTATAATTAACTTGTAGTATGACTTTATGCAGTGTTGTGCATGGACTTATCTGCTGTCCCATCATTGCTTTACTTTCAACCACAGGCAACAAGTTTGTATTGATCAATTTTACATGGAATGTCAGCCAAAATAACTGGATTCCAGGAGCATAGTTAAGGTTTTCCACTCATGAAAATTTTTTATATAAATTTCTAAGTTATCTTTTGATTTTTTTCCCACTCCTTCCTGTCCACCTGGCAAATCCTTAAAGTCTCTTTTTACATTTCTTTCTTCTCACATGAAAAGGTTTTTCACTTTTTTTTTATTTCATCAAATTTTCAGCCAGAAGACAAAAGAGTGAACTCCTCCAAATAGGAAATTGATTGAAGAGATTGAAGAGAGTGGGATAGACAGCTGCTGGTGGCAGTGGCAGTGTTAGCAGAAAGTTGCAGAGCTCTCATCAGCCAGCTGCCACGACAAGCTGCCATAGCTGTCACTGGCCACAAGAGATCTTTTGCCAAGTTAAGGTAAAGGCCTACTTATTCAGTCCTATTAGGACTGGCAGGCCTTTAAACAGGCAAGGGATAGAGCTTTCAGCTGTCTTCAAGACTGTTGCACTGAGGCTACCTCATGCCACATGCAACAAAGGTCCCTCAGTAAAACACAAAGACCAACAGTGAGGACTCATGACAGGCTTCAGTATTAAGCATCGACTGGGCCTAAGTTAAAAGTAGCCCTGAGGCAAGCAGTGTTTTTCATACTCTGATTTTTCCAAATATAATCTATTGTTTTTGTACATTCAGCTTCACTTTGTTGTCTCTTTGTTAATTGTTCTATTACATCTAGATTTTTTCTATTTGGATCTGCTCATTTTTGTTTCAGTTAATTTTGTTTCTCTGTTCTCTGAAATATTTTTTACAGTAGCTCATTGTATTGGTTGTACCTTGACTGTGGAAAATTCTGATTCTAATGTTGGTTTAGATTAACATAAAGGCCATTTTACAATGTATATAACTGATTTAGGTATGACAAAAAAAAACCCTGGGACCTCATGTATAAACATTGTATATGCACAAAAAATATGCAGTACAGTATTTTACAAACATCTCAGCATGTGTAAAAATGAATGTTGTGTGAAAATGTTCAGTAATCCATGCAAATGTTTGACCTACCGTGAAAATGTCCATCAACAAGGCGAGCCTTTTTAGAGGAAAGTAACAAACAACAAAGCACAGGGCTGAAAGACGGTGTAAAAGCAAGGCAGCCTACAACATGTTCAGGTTAGAGATCCTTCAAGATCTCAAGGCAGTTTGGACTGAAGAATGGGTAAAACCATACCTGACCTGCACAATGTATGTGACTAGCTTATCTATGCAGAATACATCTTGAGATTACCATTACCAAAGACCTAATCTCTAATTCTAATGACTACCTCCTGCTTAACTTTCCCAAAAATATTTTTTCACTTATTTCACAAAGTGACATATTTACTTGGCTGTGATACAAAATTTCAATAATATTCAGTGTCTGCATGTTTGTGGATCATATTAAATGTTTTAATCTCATTATACATTAAAGAAATACACATTAAATGTCAAATTGAATCCAGAAAAGTTGTTTAAATCCATCCCTTATTTTTGTGCAGTTTCAATTCTTTACCACATCTAAAGTAATCACAGTATCTCTGTCCTATGTTTATAGATGACCTTATTAACACTGCGGAGATGAAGCTGTCAGTGAGCAAATCACACTGTCATAATAAAGGCTATGTATCTTTATATAAAACCATTTTGTGCCTGTGAGAAAACAAACAGGGGAAGATCAACTATGTCATATGAAATTTAAAGTGTTGCAGAAGATTAGAGATGATAAAATGTCATAACATAATCCAAAAAGATAAAGTGGGTTGTGCTAATCATCATTCACTCAGACTCCACAGGTGGAGTTATATGTTCTCCTATCACATAATTGATCACTTTTAAACTTTTTCACCCTGCTTTTTGAACTTGCCTTTGCTGCCTCTGTTTGGTTATCTCAGCGTCAATCAGATTTTTGTGTTCTGACTTTGGTCTATTTTCAAGAATTGCTTTTATTACACCACTGTGCTGGGTCTGTGTTAGTTGAGTCCTCTGTTCCTGTGCCTTTCTACACAAACTTCATATGTTGTGCCAAATGCATCAAAAATGACATTAACACTTTATAGCTTCAGGTCAAAGTAAGTAATTAATCACCTGTGTTTGTCAGAGCAGGTTTCTGTTAATATTAATGCACAGTTTATATGTCATGTATTGCTGCTGCGTTCATCCTCCTTGGCTAAGCATTTACAAATTAAACAGTCATTCTCAAATTAAATTTCTCTTTTACTAGATGTCCAAGTCCAACTCATCTGATTCAGCACACACTTACAGAGGTTTAAATGGCATTCATTGGAAGACTAATCCTACCACAAAATGTTTATCTTAGCTTATTTTGGCAATCTGCCCAGACATTATGATACATGTTTCTGTAGGGAAACTGTCAGGGTGAGTGAAGGATGTGGTGGTTGTTCAAAAGACATGAATATCTCATCAAACAAAAAGTATTTATTCAAATTATCTGTTTTTCCAGCAAATAATCAGAATGACAGATGAAATGCTCACTAATCTTTAAATTCCCTCTGGCATATTCATCTTAAGAATGGGTCCTAATTAATGAGACTTTTCAATTGTGACAACCATTGTTTAATACATATTCATAAGTGTTCATCCTCTATCACTGAGACTTCTCTAGAAGCACTGAAACAGTTATAAACCTGTGGATTCTGATAACAAAAAGGATAACATAGGACATTCATGTTCTTGGAGTTGCTATTCTACTACGATATTGTGCACAGCGGTGAATTTGCTGTTCTTTGCAGCTGCCTCATTTGTATTGGGTAGACAGCCTGTTGTGCATAAGGCAGAGAAAAATCCCCTTGAGTACTAACAGCTGTAGACAACATATGCCTCATAGGTTGCACGCCACATGCATCCACAAAATGACACCTTCTTTCTTCCTGATAAAATCCTTGTCGAGGTTGGCACACAGATTTAATTATATCCAAATCCCTAATCGGGATCTTCCATGTTTTGTATATTTTCTGGCAACAAATTCCCTTAGTAGACCTATTTAATCATAACAAAAAATGTTGATGTCTCAGTTCTTCAGCTTTTAGTTTGAAATTGCCATTGCATTTCCCAACTTGTTACAGCAGGTTTGTTTCTTAAAATGCTCTAATTTTCTCCAAACACAAAAACAAAAATGTTCACTACATTTATTAAGTCCTTAACAACAGTTTCTACTGTAGAGTTTACTCTATGTGCCAGATATAAAGAAGCAATTTGTAAACTTGCTTTGCCATTCACATCAGGTTGGTGTGGTAGTTAGCAGTACTGCTTGACAAAAAGTCTCCTGGTTGTTTTGATTATTATTGCTATATATGAATGCCAATGAAATAGTACTAAAACAAAAATTATGGATCTAAGAATAGCAAAATATAATTTGTGGGTTCTGAATGCTTTTTGCATGTTATGTTGCTTCCAGGTTTAAATGTTGTCAGTCTATTTGTGTATTCTAGAACCAGAAACGCTCAAGTTGTTCAAGGGAGAGGGAGATGAGAGCACCACTAACGTCTGGCAGTTATTACACTTGAAAACGTTTTTGTAATTTCAGAGTAAGCCACCAAAATATATGATATACAACTAAAAGAGCAGACTTCACTGGAATCTCTACGGTAATGTGAACCAGTAGTGTTGTAAAATAGCAGCTAAGATGTTAATGGGCCAGTTTGGGCTACATATCAACAGACACACTTTTCTGCACCAGCTGGAAGACATAATTAGTATGTAAAGAAACCTGCTTAGATGACATTGATTACTGATCTTGTAATAAACTTGTTTGGTTCCAAAATGCCTGTGAGCTCAGTTTTGGAGAAGTACATAATGAACTTAATGAAAAAAAATAAATAGACAGAGCTTAAAATTTCTTTAATAAATTATATTTAGAGAACTCCACAAAGTTTTTTTTATTTTTTTATCCAGTAACATAGTATGATACTGGATACAATCACTATTCTATAACAAAGAAATAGTGACAGGTTTTTCCACTGTTGATTACTACATCATCAACTAATTGTTTTGCTAAACAATGGCTACATTTTGATTTAACAAGATAAGATTCTAGAGTGAGAAAAAAATAAAAATTACAGTAACAACCCAAGAACAACCAATAAATCAACCCAACATAAAGGGATACTCTAAACACAATCTGCAAAATTAAAAACCTAACTACTTGCCACAAATTCTGGTGCAGGTTTTAAGGACAACAAGCAAATACAACATCTGACTACTAACAAATATACAACTCAGTTACATTCACACTCATTACCAAACACTAAAACTTAGCATTGAAAGAATGTAGACTCGTTCTTTATGGTGCCTTTCTCTGATGCAGAAAGGTGCTGTCGCCTGGTGATCCTGAAACGATAAGCAGACATTATGTAGATCAGTAAGTCAATCCCATTCACAGTCAAATCTAAACTTAAATTTAACATTTTTATATGTTAAAATTTTTTCTAATTTGTTTTGCAAAATTCAAATTTTTTAACATAAAAATGTAGAATGCCATAGAATTTGGTCATTTATGCATTTGATGAAACAAATCACCAAAGAGTCAAGCGTAAACCAGAGCTCAGATGTCTGATAGAAACCTGACTATTGCATAACACTGTCCATTGATAGCTAGGACTTACAAAGCAAAGTGCTCCATTTATGAAGGAGAAAAACAAATCTGTTGATACATTTTCTCTGCACACAATTAACTAGAACTGTAAAAGGAGCATGTTCTGGGTAGAGTTATTAGTCAGAGCCTGACATAACAGGAAGAAAACAACCTACTGTTGGCCTGCTTTTTCCATACATGCTTCTCAAGAAGCCGGAGCATAGCAACATGCCATTTAATAATTTTGTGTAGCTGTATATGCTGAGTCAGATCACCATTTAGAACTAAATGATGACGCCACAAATGTTTTAGGTTTTTGTTCAAAAACCATAGCAGCATTTTTACCTGGCTGGATGACTGATATAATTAAATTATATCCTATTATTTTTATTAATAAGTACTTTCTCATTTTCACTCATGAGAAGAATATCCACAATTACAATGATCATCCTCCTTAAATTAAACTATATCTTCTTTATGTGGAAGGTTAAACCACCCTAGACTTGTATACAAATCTTAGATTATATCATGTAATTTTTTTTTATGGATACCTAAACTTTAAAAAAAAACTATCCAGTTTAGTCATATATTGCCAATTCATAACATAAATTGTCATCTTGAGGCACTTCACAAAAAAGTCAGTCCAATTATACAGCTTTAAATAAACAGATTCCAATTGATCCTAGTGATCAAACAACGCAATCAATTTCAGTTTATTGCTCAAATTGTTCAAAAAGTTTTCTATCAAACAAAACTAAATGCTGCAGAAAGAAAAACAGGAAGAAACCTGTCTCAATGTGAACAGTCATCTTCCATGACTGTCTGGGACTTGAGAAGACAGACTATTTTATTAATATTACTTGATGCATAGTTTAAAACACTTTTTAAAATGAATTTGGAACAACAACAACAAACAAAACATCACGCAGTCTATGAATAATAATTTAGGAAATGCCATGTAAGGCAATATGTATCTTCATTTACCATCTATGTAATTAGGCAGCATAGCTGTTAGCATCAATATTAGTACAATTCTGACGGGGATACTTCAAAATGAATAGGTCTTCAATTGCCAAGCTTTATCTTATACAATATAAAATCTGTCACTACAAAGGACAACAGAGGGTTTATCACTTACTAATGGATGTCCAAACTGCATGGGGGATTTATCTGATGACTATATACATGATCTCAGGCATTGTCTATGCAGCTGGGTATGGTGGGGTAAAATGTGCCTCCCACTGGTTCAGCAGGAGATTAAGGTGTGGGGATGAAGGTGTCTGGCAATAACCCAGGTGGCAACAGAGAGCTGCCCCACTTGGTGTGGTGCTATTTGTGTGGATGTGTCCTCACCTCCTTAGGTAGTGGGGTTGCGTTGGGTGGCCTATTGCTCCCAGGGATGTTGGGATGGCTGTGGGGAATAGGGCCACACTGGACTCTGGTGGGCACCCCTCCCTCTTGACTACTTAAGGGCTAGCTCATAAATGAGAAGGTGTGAACTCCTTACCTTGGTCATTCTAAGCTCCGGCTGTTGAGTGGGCTGGGAGGAAGAAGCAGGGACTCTTCGGCTTGGTGCTATGCAGTGTCGTTGTCAGGGGTTGGTTGGTAGCTCTAGGCTGTTGCTTTACTGACAACCTTCCTCTATGGCTGCTTGGAGCAGTGCCCCATGTCAATCTGCCTCAGGCTGCTGCAGCCTTCTGGAGTAGAGTCCACCTGTCCTTTGCTGCTCTTGGGTGCTGTGTTTTGCAGGCTTCTTGCCACTCAAGTGACAAACTCATTCACATACACGCACTCAACACACGTAGACTGTGTTTAAGCAAAGAGCACTTTCCAGAGACTCCAAAGCAGCAAATGTCTCAGTTGCTTTAAAAAAGGCTGCTTAGCATTAAAAAAAGTAACTAAACATCCATCCTTCCTTCCTTTGTCTGAACATGAGGGGGCTGCTGCCTATCACATGAATCAATGAAAAATGAAAGCACAATTTTGGGAAAAATATAATGGAATTTGGAAAAACAGTGATCTTATGGGATTCTAGAATAAGAAATTAAATTGAAGACTGTGCAATATGATGCACACATTATTTTTTTCTTGGTAATTATACATTTTACTTCAGTTATTTGGATGCTGCTGTGCTTTTGTCCCTTAAAATTCCACTGGTGAACAAATAAAGAGCTAAACTTGGCACAATTTCTGTTGAAATTGTTGCTTTGAATTCCAGCGGAACATGAGGTGAATGCTTGTAAAATTTGCCAGATAGATGTTATACCTGGCATGCAATCTGAGAAAAATGATTGATCACTCTGAGGTTTTGTTGAAATTTGGTATTATTTTTCTATTTTTTAGCACAACTTTCTTGTCCTATAGACCCTAGCTTCAAGCAATCATACCTAAAATTGTTTGGGGTTTCTACTTGTTGTGATTGGTAACTTGAGAGTGCCAGTATACTCTGTAAATGAAAATTGACCAAATCTATAATGACCATTTCAAAATGTGAAATTGTATTCTAATGTATTCTCCATCCACCTTCATCTAGGGAATAAACATCATTAATTCATTCTCCATAATTGTTTTAATATCAGTTGAGTGCAAAGTGTATGCATCTGCACTTTTAAGCATGGAAACTGAATTAATTCATTAATCAATGCTTAGAGAACAATTTTGGACCCAAATATCAGGGTGGATAGCCTGGGCCATAAATTTCATTGTGCTGGAACCATTTAAGCACATTTGCACAGAGACAGGATGCTGATTTGGGAGCTAGTGAGCACCATGGAAAGATTTTAAAGAGGCAAAGCACCAAGGAGTTCACAACCACATCCGCATTAGGTCATAAATCTTCCTCAACTGAATAAGCACTCTTTTTATTCCTCTTCCAAATTCATCATGCCCCTCCCTCGCGTGTCTTTGCCCTGCTGTCTGAGAGTTTCTTTGGCTCTGCCTCCATCTTGCTCTTGCTCTCTCACTTTTAAGTGTCTTTACTGGATAACGAGTGTGATGACAGTAAAAGTTTCATCATCTGCCTCCATCCCATTATGCCGGATGATGTTTGTTTTCAGTGCACGCAAAGATGAGAAGAAAGCCGAGCTAAGCTGGTTTGCAAAACACAGTAAGAGACACGCTGTCAGCTTTTGTCCTATCTTTTTCCTCTTAGAGCAAACTCACATTCAGCTTATTATCAGAAATTTGTTCATTTTCTGTATTACACATTTAAAACGGAGAAGAGATTTATTTAATTCCTAGGTAGAAATGACAATGGTGTGTGACTAAAAAGCTTCTTTCTTCCTAACTGTCTGACTGGCATGCTTACATCGAACATTGGGGGAATTAGTGGCTTTGTTTCCCATTTGTTTCCCAAATGTCATTACCCAGCAAATGCTTATTATTCAAGTGAAAAACATTGCCTTAATAATGTCATGTAGACTCTTCTGGCAAACATTTGTGCATTGTTCATTACTTCCCCAATTAAATGAAATAATGAACCTAGTTGAAATAAAGCACCGCCACAGATGAATAATTTCCCCATTTAGTGGAACACTAAATGGCCAAAGATTAAATGACTTCTGGATGGCTTGCACCGTCAAAAACAGAGGACACTGATATGAATTATGAAGAACAGCACAATTCTATTAAGTAACAGGAAGGTCACCTAATTTAATTTAAAGTGGCAAGAATTATGTCCACAGAGAGACTCAAGACTGTCATCAGCAATAGAAATTAGCTTTGGTAAATCAAGTGATGGCTCTAACTGGTTTACTTTGTCTGACTGATAACACATGCAGCTGAATCTAGAAAGCAGGTGACAAATTGTTCGGTTTCCCCAGACTGCATCTGATCAAACAGATCGATTTTGAAAATATCACGGCAGCCTCAGGATCTCCAAAATTGAGAGGACATGTCAACAAAGCTGTGGGAAGAAAGACATTTCACAAACACTGGCACCTGATGTCAGAACTGCAAAAAATAGGAAATCAATACTCTGACCCCAGGAGGGCCCACTGTCGTGTATGTGAAATACCAAATAGCAATCACCTTTACAAGCCTTCCAAAGAGTTGGGATAGCATATTTGAGGAGAAACAACATACTACACAGACCGGAGGTTATGGATGCCCTCTGCTTGTTTTCTGGTCAGTTTGCTGAACTACTAGTGTTTGCAGTTCAACAGAAAAGGAAATCATTGGATATTCCTTTTTTGGGGTTTCGTGAAATGTGTTGAGTTCTGCAGTCTGATCAGCTTCCCACAGAAGCAATAAAAGACCCTTGCCACATTTTCCATCTGTTAGTGGGTTTATATTCACTCCACATTAGCCATGGTGAAAGTATCAGGAAACTGGGCTATCATCCATCAGCCAATTGTCTATACATAACAGCACCAACATTAACAAAAATAAACCTTCTACTGCTTTATTTCACTGCACCTTTATTTCACATTTTCATAGACTGTTCAAAGGCCTATAATCCTAGTTACACTAAAAATTAACAATGTTTTAACAATGAGATTAAGGGGTGCTGTGGTGGCTCAGGGGCAAAGCACAACCCATGTATGGAGACCTTAAACCTCACGGCGATAGTTGCAGGTACGATTCTCAGCCTGGTGACATTTGCTACATGTCTTCCCCCTCTCTCACTACCCTCTTTCCTGTCAAACTACTTTCAAATAAAGACCACTACAGCCAACAAAACCTTAACAAAAACAACAATGAGATTTAGTTAGAGGGAGTGTTTTGACAGACATTATCAGGTTTGTCAACTAATTCATTGCAAAAACTTGGCACCTTGTCATTTGGGGGGAAGGGAGTAGAGTACTGAGATATGCAGCAGATTCAAAAATCTTATCAATAACAAGTGCTATAAAGTGAATGACACTGATTGTGCCAGTGATTGCAGGAGTATTTTTTTAATTCAAACTAATTACATTAGTTTACAATGTAAACGAGTGGTTTACGTTAATTCCCCCCTTGCATACTTTCAGAAGGGCCCTAGCCTTGGCCTTTAATTTGCATCTACCTAAAACCAGTGTCACTTTGATTGTTACAGTTCATTGGCTTAAGTGCAAACCATATTTGCCAGAAGTGAAGGCAGTGCTCTGCTACTCAAGCATGGATGTATGCATGTCACAGCATAAGCAAAATTTTTTGTTGTTTACTGACCTCAGACGTCAAACTATCTACAGACAATTGACTTCTGTTCTTCCTCTGAACTTAATTTCACACACAATGGCAAACACGCACACCAAATGCTTGTGTCAAACCACGCACAGCTTTTGTTGGCAGATGTGCGCACTCAAGCATCATATGAGTTGAGCTGGAAACTATGACTGAGACTAAAAAGGCACTGACCCTTAACAACAACTGGTATACTCAGAGCAAAAGATGTTTAAATGCCGAGTGATCCTGAAAGATAAGTCCTGGAACTGGCACTGTTTACCACAGAATATTATATGTTTTTCTTCAGTAGACAGATGCTGGGGATTCTACTTGCCAACTGCTTTCCAACTTAAGTGACTGGAAGTACAGTAAAACAGAAAACCAGGAGGTCTGTGTCAGAATACTCAGATATTACATTCTTGTCAAATGTCACCACTTGATATAAAAAGGTCATAAAATTGTAGATAATACTTAAAGTTAAGATTCTTGTGTTTCTTGCTGACAAATGATTTAAAATGTTTTTGAAATATACTGTCAATTAAAACAATAACACAGTAAAAAAAGAAGACAGGTTTGTGCTAAACTTAAAGATAGAAGTTTTTTTTTTCTAAATGAGAAAGATAAAAGAGTTGCCTTATTGCTAGTTGCCTTTGATAAGTGATCTTTAGAAAAGGAACAAGCTTTCAGGTTACCTAAAGCAGCTAATGTAGAGTTTAGGATAAAAGGGTTATTAGATATTTAAATGAAAGGAAGTGTGAAACTACAGGCGAAGAGAAAGGCAGCACATGTGTCATAACAAAATTTGAGGTGGTAGGATTTAATTAATGGCTCACAACTTTGAAACTATTTACACACACATACATATTTTAGCTTTGACTCTATAGCATGGGAATCTATTGTTAACTCAAATTTCTGAATTTCCAAAACCTGTTTGCAAGAAATTGAATTTAATCAATAAAACTCAATATTTAAAGATGTTCACATTTTGACTCAGAATTCTAAACATTTTATTTCCCATATTTTACCATAATTTCTAGACCACCCTAATTGAAATGAGAGGTAATGATCCAGGAATATTGATTGTCAACAAGTCTGCATTTTCTTGTAGGACAGGCCCAACCATATTGATTTGACCCTACAACTCACCGCTAATGCTAAGCGATGTACAGTCATCAAGATGAAGCCAATCTTACAACTTAAAAGCCTGACAATATAAAGACTGCAATTACTGACTAAGCATTATTCAAATTAGAACCCTTTAGCCCAACCTGCTACTGAAAATGATTTGCATGTCAGGAAACTGCTGATAGATATATATTTTTAAATGCTATAATGACGAGTATTTATAGAACACCAAGTTGAAGTTTCTGGATTATATTGATGTAAATGTCAGTCTGTGCAAGCTCTTTTCCAGGAAGTAATAGGCTCAGATAAGAGATTGTAGAACTGTGTAAAATTACAGAAGACGCTTTGTTTCATCAACCAAAATGCTCAAGGCTGTGCTGCTCTGGCAAAGACAATATATTTGTAAAGTATCATTTATCTGAGAAAATGGAAAAATCGGCGGATCACCAAGGGTTGGCATTTATGTTGTAATGTAGCTTATGAAGCAGATCTGACACACTTTTCTTGAAATAACATTGGATGTACTGAAGAGGAGTTTGTGTGTCTGTTAGATGTCCACTGATGCAAATGAAACTCATTTCAAGTTATGTCTAATTAGTGTGTCCTTATTTGAAGCAGATTGTTGAGAACAAAGCATGATAGTATTTGCTTATCACAAAGTTTACATTTTAAGTAGCATAGCTAAATGTGTGGTAAGTTCATTCAGAATGTGATGTTTTTCTTGTGAAATTAATTTAAATTTGGTTGCATCAGTAGTTAGTTTTTGCTTACTTTTTGTGTCAAACTATCAGAAAAACACTGAAATAAACTGTCATGATATTGTTAACTAAATTATGTTTCCTTCAGAATGTTATATATATATATACCTTTTTAAAGTCATGTACTCTAACCAAGAAACACTTGATAAATAAACTATAATTTAGTAGATGTATGTTACAATTCAAGCTTTCATCTTTCATTCATTCATTTATAGCCTGTGCTTGCTTCATCATTGCCGGTGGTTAAAATTTGCTCTAGACATTATCAAACTGGAGATGTGACACACTCAGGTTATCAATCTAATACAAAAACAAATAAAACAAACAGTCATACCACATTTGCACTCATCTTTAAGGTCAATTTCAGATTACCTATAAACACAGCATGCACATCTTTGGAGTGTGGGAGGAAGCCAGCGTGTCAAGAGAAAACCCACGCATGCACATTTCTACTTTGTTAATAAAAGATGTGCCTTAGGTGATTTTTTTTTATTTTTTTTTATTTGATTTTCTATGTGTGTATTTGAATATCTATGTATGTGCTCCTTATAGGGACCGATAAGAAGAAGTTCTGTTTTAGGGTCAGGGGTTAGGTGTGAATTGAGGTTGGGGTTAGGTAAGGTGTGAATTGAGTTTATGTTAGGTTTAGGGTCAGGGATGTAATAGTAATGTTTAAAGTAAGGGTCACACAAAATAGACAGTTATAATAACCACCGTGATTAGTATTTCTCATGAAGGACCTTGACTTGTTTATGTTGTGGCATTGCAAATTTCAGTTCATCTTAAAGGTCTCCAGTTCAGTGAGGGAAAGTGATCTCCAACTCCAGTCCTCAAAAACCGGTATCTTGCAACCATTATAAGTGTCCTTTGTCCTACACAGTGGAATTAATGTTGCATTCCAGTTCTACTCAGAATTGTGAAATCCAGACTTCCCAGTGAACAAGATTAATCCTAACAAAGTTATTGAACTCATCAGTATATAACTGTATCTCATTGGATAATACACAGAAAGTTATAACAAAGACAAAGCATCTGCGAGACCTGGAGTTCAAACATCCAATCTGGTGATTTTTATGTTAAATCTTAAATGTAGGTTAGCATGCATATTTATCCTGTTCTTAAACATAGCACAGAAAATAAATAAATAACATGAAATAAATAAAATAAAGAAAAAATATCTTTGTGCTTTTATAATAATAAATACCTGCATGGATTTTATTGCCTCCACTACCAAATTTGTATGGCATGAAGGAATTAGATGTGTGTTTGTGTGCCTGCCTTTTATGCCTTTCATTGTGGGAATCCTGCATTCATTTGAACTGTGTTTTGCATAACTGCCATCGCCGCAAGTCACTCCATCTGTGAAACTCAAGCAGCATGAACAAAAGAAAAGAAAAAAAAAAAGATTGGAGAAAGAAGATGGGGAAAGAGGGAAAGTGAAATGAGAAAGAGGAAGAGAGTGGTTGCAAGAGGGAGAGAAGATAGATAAGATGGAAAAAGAGAAGAAACTGAAATAGAAAATGGAGAAGGGATTAGAGACAGAGGGGCAAGTTGCAGCTATAACCTTGGGCTTGTCATGTGCAAAAAAGAGGAGTAAATGAATCATTTTACTTGTTTACCACATGCTATCCAAGCTAAACAATTCCTTTGACCCTTGTTTATTTAGAATGCTACATTCCACTAAGTCCATGCAACACTGAATGTGTATCTCTTTTTGAGCCTTACTGACCATTTATGATAGAATCTTATATTTTTAAAACTCTTAAATCTTTCCTGACTTTGCACTGCTGCAGTTTCAAAGTGACCTTGTCAGGCTGCTGTAGTGTGACCGACTCTGTGGTTGGTCTCACAGAACCATATCAACTGTAATAGCAGACTGCTGACGCACAAGTACTGAGGTGGGGCTTGCCTTTAATCATCTCTTAACGAGAGTACTGATGACATGTAGGGAGTGTTATCTGTCCTGTATGCCTTCGTGTCCCTGAATAATTTAGTTGGCATAGAATAAGGCAGACATGAAACAAGCTTATTCGCCAGATTAGCATTTAATTAATAAACTTTAGGTGGCTTCAATATTTCAGCAAGCATGCATTATTCAGTTTAAATATCTGCCCTAATTACTTCTCCCCAGGCTGATCTACGACTTTGTTTTTTTCTCCTTGGGGGCTTCGTGCCTCTGGACCAGGCCTGCTAAAAATAGGCCCTGTGGATGCTCTTTACCAAACGTTACCTTACTTCCTTCATTAATGATCATTAGATGTAACTCCAAAGAACACACTCACAAACACGCAGATAGACAAACACGCCCAAACAGTCAAGCATGTTGTAAGGAATGGTGGCATAGAAAAAATAAGTAATAGTCATTAGCAGTGTTTTCTTCCATTTGAGGTTACATGTGAGGTTAAACATGTTGTGTGAGATTTAAATCACATATTAGAAGCCCACCTTGTCTTGCTAGTTTTTGGGCAAGCAAGACAAGCTAGTTTTTGGGCTAGCTTGTCAACTAAGCCTCAAAGTCAACTTGAACATGGTTCTCTCAAACTGGCATTGTACTTCACATCAACAATGTTGTTGGTTTACCCCAAACGCCCTAGTCAACCTTGGACCTTTCAAACACAACAATATCCACAAGGGGTCAAATTCCTGGCTTTTATTCTTTGGGAAAATTAGTTAATGACAGGGATAGCCCATGGAATGGAAAGGGGTTGAACTTGAATTGCGGAAATACTAAATGTCAATGTACCAGAACGTGGCTAGAATGAGAGTGTGATTTCATAATGTTACTTGCAGTGTAAAAACTTCATAAAAACGGGAAGGGACGTTCGCAAGCACTAATGTATAAGAAAGTGAAGGAAAATGTAAACAGTAGTCAGATACTATCCACTTAAAGGCTATTCACACCAATTCCCTTTTGATGTGATTAAATGGCAAATTGAATATATCAACAAGCACAAGAAATCTAAAACTATTGACTACCAAAAAGTAATTCATTATTAGTTCATACTGATTTAATATGACTGGATGCAGAGAAATATTCTCCATGTGTTGTAACATCATCTACAATTTAGATAAGAAATGGGTGGTAAGCATATCAGTATCAGTCAGAGAGCATTTAGTTCACTGGTCTGGGAGGAAAAATGTTGCTTCAGTGTTTCCCTCTCTAATGGGAAAATGGTTCCTTTTGAATTTGTCTTATAAATTATTGCCACGGTCTCCAAGCAGTCTGGTTTTAAAGTACTGTTCATCTCATACTGCTTTTTATGATTCAGCATATTTGCAATGTCATTAGCTGATCCTTTTTGTAAAAGTGCTTTGTATGGCTTAATAAGAGAGTCTGAAATGTTCATGTAATTTAATTTCTTTGCATTTTAAAAAGAACATATTTAATCCCTCATATTTATCCTCAGATTTTCAATTGTGTAACACTTAATTAATTTACAGGACACAGTACTGCTATCCTTTCACTTTTTCATTTATTTCATTAAACACATACCCTCTGCACTAACATCCATTTGCTGCTTTGGAGCCTTGAGTAAAGAAGATTCCCTATGGGTTTGTAACAAACAGAGCACTCATAAGTCAACTCCATCATAATAACTCAGAAATTACATTTTTATTTACCTAAAGTAAAAAATATAAACAGCCTTATTCTCTCTGTCAGATGACCCCCACCCCCAGGCTCACCCCACCCCCTCAGGTGCTCCTTTTTAATCAAGATTTTATTTATTGTAACCTTCTTTTTCCAGGCAGGCAAGTGAAAGTTATTTTTCTCTATTGCCCAGACCATCTGCTATTGTGGGAATCATTTCAAGGTTGTGTATGCAATTTCACACCACAGTACGCTAAAGTGAGATCCACAGCTCACTAACGGGTCTAGTTATTGTGATCCAAGAGCCACCTGAAAAGGCAACAGACGTGAGGCCAACGGATATGGAAGTGAATCCTGAGTGAGTGTGTGGCATATAATTTGTAGTAAAAAAAATTAAAAAGTGGCTACCTTCCATTGTTTTTGCTCATGTATGTCTATTTTTTTCATGACTAGTCATTAAAAAGTCCTCCAACTTATTTTAATGCCTGTTATTATGCACCATTTTTTAGAAGTCTGTTACCATTTTGTGACTGGCCAGTGGTTCATTTCCTTTTCAACTTTACAATTATAAGATTGGTCCTTGTTGTGTCTCATAAGGACCAGCACAATTAGGTACAAAATTTCTTGGTCTTAGGAAAACATCTTAGAACTTTCAATTTATATAAATACTGTCTCAACATGCTTATATTATCTATTAGTTCATCATGAGTTCATTTCAGGAATATTCGGCTGGTTATTGAAAATTAACTCTCTCAATTCTCATCCCTCATCCCTCAAATCCCTCATTATCTTTGTTTTATTGAGGTATAACTAGATGTTGTCCAAGTTTAATTGTTCTTAAAGAAGTCTGTCCAGTAAAGATAATGGATGTCCCTGATTGACAAAAAATTGGTAAGGATAGAAGAAATAAGGATAGATTTTAATCATTGAATGAACACTTCTATGAACATTTCTTTTTCATTCCACATTTTTTACATTTTAACATTTATTCCACATTTTTTTAGGTTTTTGGCCAATTCAGAGTGCCCCCTTTAAATAACTTCTGTATTCTGTACTGTTGAGCATCATATACCATTTAAATTATCCTTTATTTAAAGTGGTGCTACATTTTAATGCTTTTGAGAAAATTTGCTCTCTGGTATTTAGTCTGTAGGTTAAAGAAAAAGGTGGTTGGTGTTAAAAGGTTACAGTTTCATATGAGGCCAGCTCTAAATTTTGATTTATTCTAAGACACAGGCACCTGTCTTAACTCTTATGAGGCCGGCGATCAAAACGCCCTTGGGCTAACAAATGAACCTCCCACTGGTTCTGTGAAGCTGCTTATTGGCCAGTCAGTGAAAATAATGTTTAAGGAGTATTACTGTGAGGGTTTGTAGAATGTAGCACTGTAAAAAATGTTATATGTCTAGAAATAAAATAACACTTGTGCCAAATAATAAAAAAAACACATCAACTGAGGAAGTTCAAACTTGGTAAAATAAGTCACAGTGTTTTACAGCACAGATTATTGCTTAACGTGTTGACAGTGTTGCTGTTAAGCATTTCTGTTTGTTTGTTGTTTTTTTTTTTCTTGGGTGAATTATAAATGACTCAGCTAAACTGAGTCTTATTTAGCTGCATTCTCAGCCACTTTATACAGGCCAGAAGGTAAAGAGAATCTGGATAGCACAGATTTACATTCTGCAATAAGAGCTCTGTCATCCTCACAGTAGAGGTTTATGATTTATTTAGCTATACGAGTGAAACTAGGGCGGTGAAAACATGTGGCAGTGGAAACAACTTCTGGCTGCAGCCTCTCCAGCAAAAAGGGAAAAGTGCTCAAAGTACACTTGGCAATTTTCTCCAATATTTTACACAATTCCCAGGTCTTTCTACTTGCTCCTTGACAGGAATAGGGAGCAAGAAGCTCACTAATCACTCTGGAGTACAGTGCATCCACTGCTGTGTCTGCAAAGTGGGTTTCCCTCAAGGATTAAGTGCAGACAAACCTCAACAGGATATGTGTTTTTGGACGGCGAGAGAGGAAAAGCAATAGGTGTTTGGTGTTGGTGTGAGACAGAGATTGTGTGAGCGGAAAAACACGAGGTGGAATTAGAAAGAAAAGAGATTAGGGTTTGCTGACCTTGGTTGCCGTGTAGCACAGTTGCTCTCACCATCCTTGACTTTAAGTGGAGGGAAGCTGTTTGACTCTGTAGTTCTGCATTAGAACAAGGATTAGATGGTTCTATGTTTTTCACTCTCTGGGAATGAATGGATATGGCTGACCAGATGGACTGCTGGCTTCTGGATTAAACTGTTGATTTGCCTGGACAGCATGGGATGGATTGAGGGTTGGAAATTTGTGCATTTGTGTGAGCGAGTCAGGGTGCCTGCATTCCTGGTAAGAGAGTGTATCAGTGTGTTGAAGTGAAAAAAGTTGAAAGGCTTTTGGAGCAGAAGTCCAATCCAAACAGGGGGGAATCAGAGATAGTGAGTGCAACAGATCGCAGTCGACTGGTGAGGAAGAGTGTAATGGGCACATTTGCCTTCCTTTACACACCCGTAACCCTGGCACCACACACTGGTCCTTCCAGACTGCCATCTATGGCTGAGGCTATGCTGCTCACAGCCATGTAACCTACCTCACTTGGCAGCGGATATAGAACAGCTCAGCCAGGGATTTCTGAAAACATGCTCTCATCCGCCTGTGTGCCGTGTTTATGTACAATCAAAACAAAGTTAATGGGAGAATCCTCTGTTGCAAAACAACAAAACACAATTGCATAGCTTTTTCACCCTCAGGGTTAATGGATGGCACATTTACACACCATATGACAGCACTCAGTTTAAGTTTTTCCACTTCATTTTTTCCATGCTGCACAAAGATAAAAAAACCATCTTACTGTAGATACAGAGCTTGCCCTTAATTCAGATCTTTTACAAGGTGTTCAATCTATACTAGAGAGTAGCACATTTATATGTCTTCTCAGACCGAATACTTTGATTCACATTTCCAACCTATATATATATATTTATTTTTTCCGATGACTGTCATGAGGCATAAAAGAGTAACCTCCAAATCATGTGACATTTATCCTTGGAGTCACTGTTCTTTAGGTGTAGCTTTTTTGGGAAATATAAGAGCATGTTCAGGATTCACTGAAACCATGAAAATGAAACATGTCATCGTCAATGAGCCGTGTAAGTACAGTCAGGTAGTTGTATAGCAGTGGTCTGCTGGTCTGATTTAACAGAGTGCTCCCTTATTCCCCACAGGCTTCAAAATTGCAGAGTGTCACAAAGTGGTTAACTGCTTAGCTGTCAAAACTGCTGAAAAAAATTGTGTTAGGTACGTGGATCACAGGGCGCTATGATTTAGAGGAGACTGTGCCTGGACTAATATGTACTGCTTAAGGTTATTGTTTTGTTAATATATGTGAAGCGGAATAATGTCCAAACCTCTTTATTTGCTCTTTGGTAGTTAATTGTATTGGTACCTTTATTGTGACATCCCCATCCAAAAACACAATTACGGTAAAAACAAAAAGAAAAACGCGCCATCCCTTATAAATCTACAAATAGTTTTACATATTGGGAAGGTTTTAGGGTTTTATTATTCTTTTAGAAAACCTTTTCTTTTTGGCTTCATATCTGTTTATTATAATGACGTAACACATGTGAACTACTTCAGGCAGTCAACTTGAGCTGTGCTACTGATGAACTGGGTGATCTATTTAAGTTGCAAAGCATCCTGTTGCACTTTGTATATCATACGTTGCTGCTGGCTTTCTATCCGCCTGCTGCTGCTAGCTTCTGCTGGGTTATCTGCAGCTTCCACCTTACTGAACACCATGGCCAGTGAAAGCAATTTTGTTTAAAAGGTAGCATATTTTTAGAGTCTTTTATTCTACAGGTTGATAAATTAATGGGAAACCGTTTGTGCAAAGTATCCATGCAGCAAATCTGAACATTTATTTATATTTTATTGTATCATTCATTTCAACAAAACAACAAAATGAAGCATAGAACTTATTCCTTTTAGAGGCCACTTTTAAACTAAAGCAAAGCAAGTTTTTGTAATTTAGCAAAAATTCAATGCATTTCTGCAGCTTCTGAAAGGCAACACCATTGCCTTGAAGGAATGATTCAGTAGATCAAAACCCATGAGTCAAATCCAAAATCTATAACAAAGCACACGAAGACATGGCTAAACCTTTCCCGCACCTCCACCCACACACTAAGAGCTACTTCACAGACATGTTTCTAAAGAAGTGCACAGTTTATTTGATTATGACGTATGAGTTCTTTTTCACAGTTATACAACAACCCCAGCATTTACAATCTTGTCAACAACCCAGGCACCAGAAAAAAACTTTTTTTTCAGTGGCAAATACATCTTTTCCAACATAAATCATGAGAATATGTGTGTTTAAGTTAAAGAAGTCAGTTTTCAGCTGCATTTCTTTCTCAGTGTTGGAGCTGGGATTTTCATGTACACCTTTGAAACATGTCAGAACAGCATTTGTCTCTGCATTTACGAAAGACAATGTAAAAATCAAGCTTTGATAGATTGGAGAGATTAGACAACATCACTAATTAATTAAGTGAATGACTTATCCACATGAATGGAAATAATAAAACTTGTATAGTAATTAAGGAATACAGTAAAAAAAAATCTGAACACATTGAAAGCTTTATTGAGGGTTCACAGAAAACATTCTATGAAAAGTCTGATTAATCTGTTCCTTTGTTGATTCAAGTAGGCTTTGTGTGTTTCCTTTCACCCACCCATTTATTCATCCATCTGTCTTTTTTGCCCACTTAATTCTGTGTAAAGACTTGATGGTGCTATACCAGTAATCAGCAAGTGAGAAGTCTATGTACGTGAAACCAGATTTTATTATATTGTATTATTTCTTCATAGAAGATTAAGAGAGAAATTAAAAAAGAAAACTCTGCAGGGTTTTAGTGTTTTAGAGCTGTTTATAAGGGCAAGAACATTTTGAAGAAGCCAGAATGCCCAAGATAGCTCGGAGCTGCAAAGATTCAAAGCTGGATCTTAAAAGGATCATTATTAGAACTGCGTTTCACAAATCTTATCTTTTACCGGGGAGAGGCAAGAAGAAAAACATTTCTTAAAGAAACCCAGAAAAGGTGCAATGATTCAAATGGAAAGAGAAAGAGAAGATGAAATTAAAGTTGAATTTTGGGCTTGCATTCAAAATGCTACATATTGTGAACAACTCTTACTTTACACCATCTTGATCCACCATGTTCAAGGTGAAACACGCCTATGGCAGCAGCATGCTCTGGATATGTTTTTCTGTCAGCAGAAACAGGAAAGATGCCGAAATAATGGGATGATAGGTAGAAATAAATACAGGAAATCTATTCTTCCAAAATACATAAGACTGTACTTTACTCTTGCAGCAGGACACCTGCATTAAGAAAAACACACAACAGTAAATATGAAGGCATTTTTTTTTGCGTGAGAATGTGTCCTTTCAAGTCCTTTGTGGTAAGAGTTGAAGCATCATGTTAATTGATTTTATTTAACTGATCAGACTGAATTTGAGAAGTTTTGCAAAAAAAGATTAAAACATTATTTTTGCCTCCAACAATTGTGCAAAACTGATATTGGCATATATTGAAAAAAGAAAAAAACATGCAACTGTAATTGCAGTTGAAACTGGTCTGACAAATTATTTAGTGAGGAATGAGTACACACACACACGCACACCACCATTTTCTGATATTCATAAATAAAATCTCTTCAATTTTATTTCCTTTATACTTCACAATTATGTCCTACTTTGTGACGGACTATTACATAAGCCTAATTATTTTTTACGTGCACACAATTATATTAAATGTTTTAATATTAAAGCTTGAAATTGAATATTATTAGCTGTGTAAAAAAGTATCTAAACTATCTCCTTTCAAACCACATGTGGTTTGTTCAAATGTGGTGAACTAAAGTCGAGTGTGGGCAGATTTATCCCACACAGGTTCCTGTGTTCTCAATTTAGTAAATGTCACTGTCTTCTGAATCACATCTCTTCTGCAGTGAGCTCTTGAAGCAATTCTGTTACAAGAAGTTAACAGCCACTGCCACACATTTTTAAGGCTTGCCGTGTGAAAATATATTGTTCTTTAGGTCAAGCATGAGTTTCTTCCTTTCCATGGTTTCAAAAGATGAAACTTACCCATGGAAGTCAGAGGGATGTTTTAGCACAAACGCGGATCATCTAATGTGACTATATGGCTGTAATAGCAGCCTTACAGACATATACAGACATATACATATATATATATATATATATATGGCCACAAATGTGGTAAGCAGCTGGCCAGCGGTCAGGCGCGGAGCTGCTGTCGCTGACCTCGGTGCTGAACACGACGTCAGATGAACCTGCTCTCATCACAGGAGACACCATCCATCCATCCAGCCTCCCTCCCTCTTTGATTTAATGCTTCTGTTCCAACGCCCCCATTTTCTTATTTGGCTTTTTTATATTTAGCAGTTTTCTCGTGCGGTATAGATGATCGCTTTGTTTATTTTTTTTTGTTGTTGTTGTTGTTGAACTCGCACTGCTCTCTCTTTCACGCTGCCGGCTCTCACTTTCGCTCGTCTTTCGCGGTGATGGCACTTTGTGCGGCCACTGAGCTCCAGGCGGGAGGAGAGCTGCTGGCGGATGAAGGCGCGCACCTCGTTTGAATTCCTCTCGTTGTCAAAAGGTGTTTTCGTCACAATTGCGCTGAAAATTAAAGTCGCCTGCCGGATCGTCGCCTCCCTGGGCTCAGACTCCCTCCACCTTCGTTTTGTCGCTTTCCTGCCGCTGGCCGCGGCAGTCGGCCATCCTGCGCTGTAACATGATGCCGAGACAGTAAAATTAGTAGCATTATTATTATTTTAAAAAAAGAACAGTCAACACACAAAAACTGGACATGGAGTCCATGAAGACAGGGGTCAAGGAATTTGCGGGGAAGACCCTGGGTCAGATACACAGGTAGGGGCAGGCTTTTACATTTAAATGTACATTAAATTGCTGTATTTTTTTCCCCCACAACGCTGCATCGCTGTGGATGCATGGGTCAAATGAATGTTTTTTTTGTTTTGTTTTTTTTAATGGCTTACAGAGATAGCTAGTCACGCCTCTGTAAGTGAGAATAAAATTATGTAATCCCATGTGCGCGCATGTGTGCGTGTGTGCGATGTTTACGGAGCTCGGATGCCTCTGGATGAAGCGGCCTTTACATGAAGCTTATTGGTAGGTTGGTTAAACGGGGCGCAAGGATTTCTTGATGCTCGCTGACAATTTCCAAGTCATTACGATCCAGGATGTAACGAGGGCCTGCATCCACCGAGCGTGTTAAAAATCATCCGTTCCAACGAGTTTTTAAAAATATCTTTATGTGTTTTGTTTTTAACAATCCAGGAATTAAAAATTGTCATTCATGTCCAGTCGCGTGTGCGTTTCTTTAGACTTAAAGCTACATTTAAGCCAGTCCTTTTCCCTTCTGAATATATGTTCAGTTTTAGATATATACATCTGCGCACTCTGCACGTCAAGTTATATTAATCTGAATTTCGTTGTGCTCAGGTAATGTCACACTCTTCCCGAGGCCTCCCCAATTTTCGTTTCTTGTCGATTTTCTGGTTCTTTGTAGAGTAACTCTGGTCGCGCAGTCCACAGAGGATTTTAAGAGGGTGTGTGCAGCTGTGTTGCTCATCCTTTCGCAATCGGCATTTTGCGCTTATCAATTTGTAAATGAACGTGCTTTTGCTGAAAGGAAGCGTGGGGCGGGGGTGGGGAGAGGAGTTTGAGGAAAGCCCACAGACGAGCGTCTGCAGGCTGCTGCTGCTGCTGTGTCTCTGAATACTAATGAGCGTGAAAGTGTAAGGCTGCTGCAATGCGGTACAGTCAGGAACATTTTGATCCATTTTCAACTTGCAGGCCAAACTCAGTTATTCTGATTCTCTCCCCTTATATTTCTTTCTATTATTGTTATCTTTTAGTGGATGCAGATGGGGTAATTTGACGTTGTACGTACTCGTGGTATTACTTCTGTCTTTCAGTCCTCAACTTGATAACGTCTGATTTATTTATTTTTTTCTCAATGGCACAGAAGAGAACAGCGTGTACTGTAAAACAGTGTTGCTCCAGAGGCCTAATCGGGCATTTGAGTCATTGTATTTCACATTAAATTACGTGAAGTCTTTGGGATGTCGCACTTAAAGTTTCAGCCTACTGTAAAAGAAAGCATGAGGAAAAACGATGGTCTTCTAAAATAAATAAATAAATAAATAAATAAATAAAAAATCAATTTCCTCTAAATTTAAGATGATCTTGCGTTAAATTATTTCAAGCGCCATCACCGTCTCTTAATAAGTGACGTTTTTGTGAGTCGGGACTCAGCAGGCGGTGTTTCCTTCACCTGACTGTCTGCAGGGTGATAGAGAGGAGGCAGAAAACCGGCGAGGTGATCGAGCTGACGGAGGATGGGCGGCCTCGGGAGGCCGCGGAGAAAAAACCCCCGCTGTGTGACTGCACGTGTTTCGGTCTGCCGCGCCGCTACATCATCGCCATCATGAGCGGCTTGGGCTTCTGCATCTCCTTCGGCATCCGATGCAACCTGGGCGTGGCTATCGTGAGCATGGTCAATAACAGCACCATCCACCAGAACGGCAAGATCATCATCAAGGAGGTGTGTGACGACGGCAGACGCACGCTTTTACGCACGATGAAAAAGAGAAAGAAAAAAAAAATATTCTGACTGAACATCCATGGGATGATATTATTTGGTTTTGGTCAGGAAAAAGAAAGGAGAAAACAGGGCGCATTTCCCCCAACAGGAGTCAAAAAGGCCTTTTACTGCAATATGAGTCAACTGAATAATCCACTCAATAATGCAAATAGCTTATTATCACAATGAACTAAAGTGACAATATGTCAACTTTAAAATGAATATAAAACGAAGGAGATCATATAACGCCATGTTTATTGATAAAACAGATTTTTAAAAAAATCAGTTTTATGTTGAACATGAATTTATAGCCTATACCTGCCACCTTATTATTAAGCTGAATTTTTCTGAAACCTCACACTGGTGAATTACAAAACCATAAATGCTTAGTTTCAAATATTTATTTAATGTGTTTTACACTCAAGTCCAACAATTATTCGATCGCTAAAAGATAAATCAGGTTAGTTTTGTTTCACTTGTTATAAGCCAGTATCTTATTTTCATTAAGTGTTGTTTTTCTTTTCTAATCGGATCGTTGATACTCAATTTTCCAGCCTGCATAAATATTTCATCATGTGAGGGAAATCTGCAAAGTCATCTCTGCAACATGATCATTTTTTTCCAGCTAATCCAATTTTAATTTATTTATTTTTTCCTCACCAGAAAGCTAAGTTCAACTGGGACCCGGAGACAGTGGGAATGATCCACGGATCTTTTTTCTGGGGCTACATTGTGACGCAAATCCCGGGAGGATACATTTCCTCGAGGCTGGCAGCAAATAGGTTGGCGGCACCGATCATTTTTCATCAATAATGACAAATATCAGAAGAATAACAACAATACAAACACTCTCATTTGGTTAAAATGTAATTAAATATAACACGATTGCATTTTTTTTTTAAGTGACACAAAATCATCTCTATTCTCCTCGTTTGCATTTAATGAATTATATTCCGAATGGTTGATATTAACCACAGGCTAAATCAATGCAGATGAGGGGACATAAATGTAATACATGGTGAATTTAAACAGGGCAGTAAAATAGAGAATAACTCCAAGAAGCAGCAGACAGTAGGGCAGCGGGCTGGCGGCCCTGCAGCTCCTGGTGTCAAGGCTCCGTGCCACCTGTTAATGAGCTCCCTGGGGAGACCCGGGTCTAATCTGTCGCTCTCTCGGGGTATGGATACCAGACCCGTAGTACTTGCCAAAGGCTTTTATTCCCCCGCCAATGTCTCGGTCATTGTAATTACGCATGACTTACTACAGACACCCAGCAGTAGGCCCATTACAATGACAGTGCAAATTCTATAAATATATATAAAGAGGAAGTTTTAAAGAAAAGTTTGGCTTTTGAAAATAACATGCAACATTAGTCTAATGGATATTTGGGAAATATACCCTGATTTTCAGTACAAACCCTTTGATATTGATATCTTCCTGTAACCTGATTGGCGGGCCTGTAACCCGGCTTGATTGACGCGTGCGGTTTAATCTAATCATTTGGTCTCGTGCCAGACAGTGGCCTCCACCGGATTAGGGCTCGCCCCCCTCCACGTAAAACTGAGCGCGATGGGAGAACGTGCCAGAAGTGACAAATGTTGTGTTTCAGTGGCCTTGGCTCGGATATAAATAGCCTAACCTTCCGAAAGAAAAGTAGATATAAATTGGTCGTTTTTAATGTACTTTTCTTGATTTTAGAGTCACAAAAAAAAAAGAGGATGGAGAAACCATTTTGTCCGTTTCTTTTGCAAGATATCGCACAGCATCCTGGAAATCAATCCCCCCACCCCACCCTATTGCTACCAAACGAGATTACTCGGTTTTTTTTTTAACTGTGCAAAAGTGAGAGTGGTTACCAAGCGACTGCGAGACCCGTGTGAGAGCACCGCAGCTTTTATTATTTATTTCTATGATGACGCTTAAAGAGGATGCGTGCAGCTGTCGTCATCAAATACCAACATGATTTGCACAAAATATTTTTAACATAAGGAAAAAAGTGTGATTACAAATGCTTTACCGTTTTGTTAAAAAAAAATCTAATAAAAATACCTTATGCATAATTTATTTTATCAAGTACTTTCTCAATTAAATACTGCAAGCTAAAAACCCACCAAGAGGCATTACTGTAATAATCACTGTGCTAAAATGCCATTATTTTTTAAATGTTTTTCTCTTAATATTTACAGGGTATTTGGTGCAGCTATTGTCCTCACCTCCACTCTCAACATGTTCATCCCCTCTGCTGCTCGAGTCCACTATGGGTGTGTTATTTTTGTCAGAATATTACAAGGACTCGTTGAGGTAAGATCATCTAAATGTCTTCCACCTCCTCATTTTTGACTGGAGATAACGTAAAGCATATTTCATTGTTTTAAAATGTAGCTTTGCTAGGTTTCAATTCAATCCACCAGCAAAACAGTGCAGCGACTGATTGCAGCATCCTTTCTGGATATGTAGCCAGAGGAAATTTGAGATGAGCTTTATTGATCTGATCCACTACAGTTTGTTTTTGTAGGACATTCAAGCTCTGGTTTTTCTTTTGTCATGCACATCCTGGATACGCAGCATCAGCAGTGTGCCCCCCACCTGCACCTTAGCGATATATTAGAGGGAAAATTCTGATTTAAGTCGCATCACACCTCTGACTTTATTTTGAAAAAATAAGCAGATAAACTTGCCTGTTGTGTGCATTTCCAACAACTAAATGTAGAAAAGCCCTCCTTGTTTTACAGTTCTTTAAAAAAAAAAGAGAAAGAGAAATACATTTTAATTCATTATTTAGTCCTTTAAAGACAGACTGCTTTATACATTGTTCTGCTACAACAAGAAAGAACATGCAGACTGTAATTTCCACAATATCTTCTAATTAGCAGCTGATAAACATTTGACATCCAGATACCTGCTTTGCTCCATTAACAGCTCATCAGGTGCTCAGTTTGTTCATGGTTATAGCAGAGGTGAAAATGCAAATTTCTGTTAGTTATTGTGCTAAATAAGTGTTTATTCAGCTTCATGCGTGGGCAGGGCTTTCGAGGATAGACTGCAAGGGTACTTCAGACTCAACTAAATGCAACGTACTATAAATATCATGTACTGTAATGTATAGTTACAAGACACAACTGTATGTAAATAAGTGAATATAAAAAGCTTGTAATTTAAAATAAAGCTGGTGCCTTTGTATGAATGGACTAAGTTAATAGTGACCCTCATTGTGGTGTGTTCAGGGAGTGACTTACCCAGCCTGTCATGGCATCTGGAGCAAGTGGGCTCCACCACTAGAAAGGAGTCGCCTGGCTACCCTCTCATTTTGTGGTAAACAGATATTTTCCTTAATAAACACACTCCTGAACTGTACATCTGTATCTGTTATAATGTTCACATATCTAATCGTAAATGTGTTGATGGTCTTCTGTTGTTGTTTGTTAGGCTCGTATGCTGGTGCTGTGATAGCGATGCCTCTGGCTGGAATCCTGGTTCAGTACACTGGATGGTCCTCAGTGTTTTATGTCTATGGTAAGTAAATGGATGAATGCACGTGTTCTGCTCACATTTAGGTGGACGTGTTTCTAAGCTCTAGACTCTGACAGCTAAAGAGTCCAGTGAAAGTCAAACGGATTTATCCAGGCAGACTGAGTATTGATTTCCCTCCCCGTTGTTTTGGTTTGTCAATAAACAGCCCCCCGTCTTTCCCTCCAGCCTGGATACAGTTAGCTCTCCTGTCTGGGTTTTTTTTTTCTTCCTTTCTGGCATTTTGGTTGACACGTCCTCCAAATGCTCACATTTGAGGTCAAGATTATCTGCAGTACTTAATCTCTGAATAACCAAAGATTTTAAATGTGTTTCTCTTGCAGGATGCTTCGGCATTTTTTGGTACATGTTCTGGATCCTTGTGTCTTACGAGAGCCCTGCTGATCACCCTTCCATCACTGATGAAGAGCGTGTCTACATAGAGGAGAGCATTGGAGAGAGTGCCAAGCTGATGGGTCCGTCAGAGGTAAGAGGGCATCAACTGGAAATCAAAACTGCACATAAAAATAACTTACTGATTTTATTTGTTTCTCAGCTGTCCGTTTCCATTTATAAATCAATCCATTTTTAATGATTTCTAGAAATTCAAGACCCCTTGGAGGAAGTTCTTCACCTCTATGCCTGTCTATGCAATCATTGTGGCAAACTTCTGCAGGAGCTGGACCTTCTACCTGCTGCTCATCAGTCAGCCTGCATACTTTGAGGAAGTGTTCGGCTTTGAGATAAGCAAGGTGGGCCATGTTGCATAAACATAAAGCATAGATAAATGACCAAGTAAATCATGCTCCAGCTAATGTAGGTGGTGGACATGCTCTATGAGATGAAGATATACTCTGTGCAGCAACAACACATGATTTCACAACATATATATCTATATATTTTTGAACAACACAGGCTACTTTTTTTTACTATTCAAGAAATGGAAATTTAAGAAACAGGAGAAGCAAATAAGACAGACACAGGGTGTAATTGCATTATTAATAAGGAGAAATGCAACAAGTTTAACTTGGTGTACAAAGGGGCAATATTGCAATTTTTAATTTAATTTTTTTTACAATATCCCTGACAGCCCACACAGCATTTTGTTTTTACATAAACACTCAAATTACTTTGATATTGATGACATATAATGAGACATTTTCTGAATTTGCAGATTTGGGGGGTAAAAAAACATTCCAGATGCCTTTGGAGCGTCTTTCAAGGTTTTTATCTTTGAACACAGGCTACACTGTAAACAAAAACAAAACAAAAAAATGTAAAAATGCCTCTAATTTATGGTAAAATGTCGGCAGCTGTGGTTGCCAGAATTTTACCTATAAATATGGATTTAACCGCATTTATAAAATACATTTTTTTACAGTCCCCCTTCTACAGTTCAGTATTGATGTTAATTTCTCTCTTTCTTTGGTTATGTTTTATCCTAACATTTATCTGAGAGGCCTGAAAAAATGTCTCCAAACTCAAGCAGAATGTGTATTGAAAGACACATTTTAAAAAGAGAAATCATTCTTATATAACAAAAGAACTTCCTGGGTTCTGTGTGAGTTCTTTGTTTTTCCCAAAACCTTAAAATTTATATATTCAGATACTGTAGCCATATTATTGAAGACTTGGAACTAGAGGTGATTAAATCATTTTTGCAAACTCGCTGTGTTAACATTCCCACAAGCAGATACCAGCAAAATGTTCTTTAGACCTCAATGTCAACCATAATTAGATATTTTTTTATTTAGTTTGTTTTTTCTGTTTGCAAAGGCAACAATAAAATAGAAATGGTCATTTGCATTCAAATTTTTTACTTTAAATGCTTGAGTGTAGATTTAATCTGTATCTTAAAGTTGTTTTTGTTCTGTTTGGATAGTAGATGATTAAACATTTTCCTTATTCCCAGGTGGGCATACTCTCTGCCCTCCCTCACTTGGTGATGACCATCATCGTGCCCATCGGCGGTCAGCTGGCCGACTACCTGCGCAGCAGGAACATCTTGACAACAACCACTGTCAGGAAAATAATGAACTGTGGAGGTGAGAAAGCTGAACTGCGGTTGAATGAAAAAGAAAAACAATAATTTCCACACTTCTCTTGCTCAGCCACAGGGTGTTACTTTCACAGTTTTTTTGGGTTTTTTTGCCGTTTTTTTTCTGCTCTGCCAGATGGATTTTAGAGATGAGTTTGTTTGTATTTTCGTAAAATCTATCTGTACAATACTTCAAGCTCTCAGGTTGACTCACTCCGTGAGTGTGGGTCACTGTGCATTGATTTCATATCTGTCAGCTATGTAATTGAGTGCAGAGCATGTATCATGCTTAATTCAATTGGCACCGTGATGACCAGCAAGCGGCCCCCAGGCTTTTTGTGTACTTTGTGTGCACACGTGTGACCCGCTGTCTCTCTTCCTGCTAGGATTTGGCATGGAGGCCACATTGCTGCTGGTGGTGGGGTATTCCCACAGCAAAGGGGTGGCAATTTCCTTCCTTGTGCTGGCAGTGGGCTTTAGTGGATTTGCCATATCAGGTTTGTGATATGTTCCTAAATGTGTTGCAAAAGACAGACAAATTATGACAATGCTCAGATTTGATCAAATCGCTTTATTTGTAGAGCCTACTTATATTCTAGATGTCACTTAAAAGTATCATTTTTTGTCGAATAAATTGACATTTTTGTCTATATACATTAGACTGCAACTTGTAGTGGTATTCTTTTTACCTTCCAGTCATTCAACAGATCTCAAAGCTCATGTTTTTGTTCAGTACAAAGGAAACAAAGGATCCAGAGGTCTGTGTGCAAAATCAGTTTCGTTCCTCTTGCTCTCAAGCTTTCTGCCAGAGTCTTTAATAATTCAGTGCAAGCTGTCTCGGGGGATACGCCAGGCAGGCAGCGTGCAGCAGCTCAGGAGGACACTTACTCATTCAGCCAGTCAGAGTGGGGGAGGGAGGAGGACGTGTTGAGAGTCGTTGCCTATTTCTGCAACAAGGTGGTCTGCATTTGTGCTGCTTTTATCTTCAGCTTTACTCAGTGTATTCTGTTACACTATCTCCCTAAATATAGTAGCTAAATATGACTAACTGAACTTGTTTCCTAAAAAAAAAAAAAAAAAAAAAAAAAGAAAAGATAAATGGGTCTGCAGTGTTTTAATTTCATGTTATATTTAATACCACCAGGCTTTAATGTGAACCATCTGGACATCGCTCCTCGTTATGCCAGTATCCTAATGGGCATCTCTAATGGTGTTGGTACCTTGTCTGGGATGGTGTGCCCTCTAATTGTTGGTGCTATGACAAAGAACAAGGTAAATTCCTATTCTCTGCCTGTGAACATAACAAACATCCCCAGATTACACCCGGCTTCAAAAGAAATCCTCAAAGATTCTTGACATACCAGAATGAAATAATTACATTCCTATGCTTATTATTATTAATTGTTTAAACATAAAAAGGACTCGCCACACAGCAATGTGGTGAATCCTAGCTTAGACATTACATAAAATAAAACTTCACCTGCAGAAGGAGCTTAATCCAGCTAATGAACTGCAAGCCAGGTAACAAGCTATCAGCTCATTTTACTGAAACCAGTTCCAAAGTGGAGTTTGTCATCTTAAAGGAGATACATTTTAAAAATGTTGATGTTAACGATTTGCAGTAATTTGCGTAGAAATATATAGTTTACAGATAAAACCATGCTGGCATGTGGTCTGTTATTATTATAGAAAACTGTGTCACTTGAATTAATGATTTTTTTTTTTGGTAATAACTTCTCTTTGCCAGCACATGGTCACAGGAGGAAATTTAGTTGTTTAAATAGGAACAGAATAAGTTATTACCAAAAATAGCAAAGAACTGTCTTATTCATTTTACTGAAGAAGAAAGTAAAATATCTGTCTTATTCTGGTTGTTTCCTCAGTATTTTCATCTTAATAAATATGATATTTTTTCTTTCTTTGCTTCAGACTCGAGAAGAGTGGCAGTACGTATTCCTGATAGCCTCCATGGTGCACTATGGAGGAGTGGTCTTCTATGGGATCTTTGCCTCTGGAGAAAAACAGCCATGGGCCGACCCGGAACTCACTAGTGAGGAAAAATGTGGCTTCATCGATGAAGATGAGCTGGCGGAGGAGACTGGTGACATCACCCAGAGTTACGGAGCTTTTGGGGGTGCAGCCAAAACGTACGGTGCGACCACACAGGTGAATGGAGGCTGGGCAACCGGCTGGGAGAAGACGGAGGAGTACGTTCAAGAGGAAGCACAGGAAGGAGGCTATGGATACAGGCAGGAAGAAGGGTATTCTTAGGCCAAACACAAAGTTTGCGATACATGAGTTGACTTTGTTTCCTGAGTGTACATCTGTTTTAGTCCTAAGAATATCAACAAATGAGAAACAAGAAAAGCTACAATCTATTGTCTTATTGTTTGCACAGAAAAACCCTAAAAAATTATCAATTCAGTGTAAAAATTACTAATATATATAAATATATATATAAGAAGAATAATACAACATTTGATGACTAGAGGTGTAGCACATATCAATTTGGCAGTATGTAAATGTACTATTATGCATATTAATAATAGATATTTATTTGGAGTGCAATTGTGTGTAAACCTGTACATCTTCATCCCATCAGCTGAGGCTTTCTGAAGCCTGTAGGATTACATGAAGGCACACTGGTCAGCTAAACATTTAGTGAACAACATCCAAGAGGCCAGCCACCTCAGTGTAGAAATATGCTAATACATAGCACTGTAAACAGGAATTAAACTCTCTGTTGTTATAGATTGTACTGTATCTCTTCTGAAAGGCGTGTCCTTGCAGTGCACCAATATGATTTATTTTCCTATCACTGGCTTTTGGATGTGAATGACCTATAGATTAGAGATTCAACAAGTAACAAATTGATTTTGATGAATGCTTTGGAAAACAAGAGGTTACTGAAATGTTTTCACTTGTTGTCAATTTGAAAACTGAGCACATCTGCAGTTTACTGTTTGATTTCTGCAAACCATTACATCATAATGTGCTTTATTCCAGTAATTATTCTGCCGAACCACATCGAGTTGAACTAATGCATTCTTAAAAGAGTTGTTCAAATAAAACCTATGAGATAGAAATATTAAAGAGTAAATATATGTGAGTTTGAGGATTAAATATGCACCACATAGGACCAAGATGTCAAAGGTCAAACTTGGCCTTAAAATGGGTTCGTGCAATGAAAAAGTAAAAGAAATGACCAAACTCAGTATGAAAATAGTGATATTACAGGGCCAAAAACCTCAAAATGTTTATAAAAAATAAAACATAATATTTCCAACAGAGCAAAGTAAATATGCATATAGTTGTTGAGGAGGTAGGTAACTTTGAATGCATATTGTTAGGGTTCATACTGAAATATAGCAGGACACCAGAGTCTAAAACTTAATGGGACCATAATATTAAACATTCATGACGTCTTTCTTGTGTTTTTTTTTAATTCAGTTTTTATATTTCAATAAATTAAGGTGAATGGGTTTCATTAGCCATTGGCAGAGAATCCTTTCTTCACAATATATGGAATTAAATAGAGTAAAAAATGATTTAAATGTCATGCTATGTAATTTTTCATGTTATTCATCATACAGTTTGAGACCAGTTGGCGCAAATCTAAATATTCATATTTTTTTCCATCATTTTTCTCCTTTTTTCATCTTGTTGAAGGTAAACAAAAGTTGGATGAGTTAATATTTTAAGATTAATACAGAAGTTATGAACATTCCTACACAAGTATTTGGTATTTGTTTACATATACTCTTAAGACATTTTACCAGAATAAAATATTTTTATTGATAGAATGGATATACAGTTGAAGTGGCAATCACTGCTATGTAAAATTTGGTTATTTTTTAAACTTCTGTTTGTTCTTTTTTTCCCCACTATTGAATGGAAGTAAGAATGGACATTCTATGCTTCACTGTAAAACTATTGCCTTTATGTTTGGAAATCTGGGGAGAAGTTTTCTATAGAGCCCTCCAGGTGGCAGGAGTCAGTATGAAAACATCCATCTATTCTGTCTCCTAAGATATAACAGATGTGGAAAATATTTTTCTGCAGTTCAGGAAGTTATGGCTAAATTGTTTCTTTCAAGCTAAATCATTTCTGAACAAGTTGTCAAGCCAAACACAAAGGTAGAGAAGTCATATTACGAGTTGGAAGACATAACAAAGAATAAAGTGAACTCAAACCAGAAATTATACATCAGACCAAAATTATACATGCATGTGTGTTTTCATACATAAACCTCTGATTACAATTTACAAGTCTTGAACATCCTTTGCCTTTTTTCAATGCTGGAGTTTAGATTACTTTAATTTTCCAGTGTTTGTCTCCTCCTCCAATCCACTCTATTGCACATTGGCAATCCACAACCTACAGATTACTAAACTGAGAGAACGTTTTAAGAGCTTTGTTTTGTCTCTGTCTGGGCGCCATATATGTCTCCCTGGAAAGAACAAACAACATGCATTACAACCACCTTTTATTTTCCTTCTACATTTTCACTGACAACGTCTGAATGGGGCCAACTTGATTTGTTTTTGTGACTTGTTTGTGAAGACCTCTTGTCAGCACAATGTAGATGTGTGTGGATGTGCATTTATGCATGGAACAAAGTGAAATTTGTACATATTTGTATGTCCATTTGTCTCTGTTTCTTTTAAACTTGTCTTTGTCTCAGAAACTGTTACTGATGCTTCGATTTCTTTGCACAATTAACCAAAGGTATATTAAAAAAAAACAAACAAAAGAAAACCACAAAATGAAGCTTTATTTCAGCTGAAAGTCTAATGTTTCAAGGTAGAACAGGCCCTCAGTAATGAGGCTCCATCACAGTTAGCCAGTAGTGTGCAGGTGATACCAAACACCCCTCAGTGTACAAAGCAATAAATTCATAGTAACAGCTCTGATCAAATGTCACAGACAATTATGATTTTGGATATTTTTTATGCATTTCTTTAGAAGTCGTGTTTTTAAATGTAGAAAATAAACACTTGTAAAGAAAATGTATGTGTATAAATATATAGTAATAGAGTCCAACACAAACAGCTTTGATGAGAAAAAGTCAATGCGTTTGTGAACGGGCTGCTCACCAGATGAGAATGATAACAAAGAGCTCCACCTGAGAGGTGGGCGCTCTTCTTCTTGTTTCTGATTTTTTGCTTTGGTGTCGTCCACACTGAATGTGTTGCTGTGCTGCTGTTCTTCCTCTCTGTTTCACTCTTTTTCGCTCTCTCTTTCTCTTTCACTCTCTTGCTCTCTCTGCTCACCTCCCCGATTTTCCTCTGCATTTAGTTTGATTAGTGTCTTTGATTCAGTAGACGGACTCTCCCTCCATCAAACCCCATGTGTATCCCTTCCCTTGTACAGCATTTCACTGTCACTATGTTCACTGACATTGCAGCTGAAGTCTAAACATGCGATTTTTGACAAAAATGACAAATGTGCAACATGAAATAGTGAGAAGTTTCCTGTTTTTGTGCCTCAAAGTTACTGGGTGATTATATGCTTCTGTTGGTGTGTAAATTGAGAGGTTTGTAGATGTCAAAATGAAATAATCTATTTCCTTTTTTGATATAAAAAAAAAGTAAAAAAAAAAACAAACCTGTGTTTGCTTGGAGTATCTGTGTCAACAAGTGCAGTAAGTGCAGCTGCTTTGTGGTTTAAGTTTAAGTTTATATTATGATCATGTTTAGACAACCCACTTATTTACACATTGGCAATTATAGAGCTACAATATGAATAATTTGGACTGCAAATCCAATATTCACTTTCCACTTTAATCTATTCTTTTCCTGAGGGAACTGTCTACCTCCTTAGCTACTAAATATTTCAGTGCCAAATGGAGTCAATGAAAAACCCAGTTAGCACCACTGCAAGAAGCTTCGTTACACAGAACAATTAGTCAAAGCTTATTACCTAGATGAAACATTGGCTGTTTTCTGTGTTTTTAGTTCATGATGGCAATAAATGCCCTAAAACCAAAAGACATGCTTAATAAATTCATAAAATGTGTTCCTTCTGTATTTCTGTATTTCAACTGCTTGGCAACACCTAAAATATGCTGAAACAATAATCAACCCTCTTATTGAGTAAAATGATGTGGAAATATCATTAGGTGAGGATCTCTGTCAGTCTGAGCAGATCCAGAGGCTACGGGAAGTGCACAGTTAATGGCTGCCCTCCTTCTCCGTCTGTGAAATCAATAGGGTCGGTCCCCAGTGTTCGGCTGGACCTATTGACCACTCCAAGTTCTTAATGGAGATGAGAGGAAAGGAGAGCACTTATTGAGCTTTTTGGATGTATTGTGATTTGTAATCTGGTTGCAAACTATGCCTACAAATCTCACACATGTTGTGGACAATCAGAAATATCACAGCAAAAGAATCCTTTAAACTGAGCATTCATACAAATATGTAGTTTTAAATTATTTGGATAGAAATGGATATTGAAAAAGACTAAAATTAGCCAGATTAATCAGGTATTGTTCAGGTACTGCTGGAGTTTAATTTATTTAGACTGGGTCACTAGAGTAATAAGTGCAGAAAGGAAATATTTCTGTCACTCTCTAGCTTGTTTTGAAGGAATCCAAAGGTGTTTAGAGACAAGAAAGATATACATTCCCTCTATCGCATCCTGCTCCAACACTCCTTCATCAAACACCTGATTACCTTCTTGGCATGTCAGCAAGTTTTGTAACAGCCTGGTCACTAACCATTTATTTGATTCAGGTGTGTTGGAGCAGAGATGCATCCAAAAGTTGTAGGACAGTGGCATTCGAGAACTGGGGTTCAACTCCCAGGTCTAGCGAGCTTTGAGTCCAATCCATGGTCTCCTTTCAGTAGGATATGTTCAAAAAACCTGTAAAGGAAGATTTCTAGATCGGATGCCCAAAACCACTTTAACTGACTACTTATAATATGAAGGTGCAATGGTTCTCTTCCCATCAACACACTAACTTAAAAGTAGACAAACACCATAAGGTACACATTTAATCACCTTGGTGAAAAGGAGAGGTTAGTTTGTTAGGTGAAGGCTGTGGTAAAATGGGGCTCAATAACTCAGATATCAATAATGCAAAACCACAGAAAACATGGTATCTTGCCCTGGGGGAGAAAAATCTGACCTTGGATGAAGTGTTGAATGGCCCAAGAAACATGAATGACATTCTGGTAGATATAAGATCTTGTGTTTCCTATTTATATGAAGCCGCATTAGCTTTAGATGTTTTACCATCGACATGCATCTCTTCAAACATTGTATTTCTGCCACGTTTGTCATTAACCACTGGACACATTACATAAAGATCAACCTTCGTAATCTGTTGCAGGATAAACTTGTTCTAATAAGGAGAAACAATGTGTCGTTTTGGAGTGTTGAGCACCATTAACTGTAATTTATGTGTTTAGAAAGACAGAAATTACAAATGTAATTTGAATTCTTACATTCAGCGCTTAAGGAATATAATTCAGACCACAGGCATGCCTCCTAACAACACTGACGCCAAACAACTCTGCAGGAGGTTTGTAAAGCCCCAAGGTGACTGACTCAGAGATCAGATTGATGCACAACATCTGAACCACGTAATATTAAAAACATGCTCCTTATGTCTGTTTTAGGCTCTGTATGTGTGTACACATGTGTGTGCTTTATTGCGACTATTTTCCTGTCTCAGTTCACTGCATGAGTTAATTTGACAAGCTCAATAAACGTGTCACCACTCAGCCCTAAACTGTTTTCTCACAGTCAACCAGCCTTAACCGTCATGCTGTCCCATTACATTTGGGTGGAGGTGACCCATAAATGTTTGTGACCATCAACTCACCAATAAATGACATCAAAACATACAACAGACATGTTTTGGGGAAAAGAGACAACCTATTGCAACTTGATGTGATGAAACTGAGACTCTAAATGATTAAAAATATGGCATGTGGGTGTGTCTGTCCCAAACCGAGAGAATGAGTTAACATATGTTGAGCCATTTTAATGATTGTTCAAGAGAGGGTAGGGGCAGGTGCTGTTTTGGCCTCAAGGGATTTGGAGAATGAGAAGGGAAGGAGAGGATTTAGGAAAGTGGAACCTGATGCCAAAATCACCCTTTAATGACAGGAGGCGGGGGTCCACGACGTCATGCTCCACCTCCTGAGGTCCAGTGTAGCTCATAAATAAAGCTCTGATTTGCACGGCGCCATTCCAGCAACTCTAAGCAGGTTGCAAGATGATGACAAACATTTCTCTTGATTACATGTCGGATTCGGATGAGAGTAGTTTGCTACTTTTCACAGCTCCTAAAACCCTCGGGCGTTACTAATGCAATCTTTCTACTTCTCACTGAAAAGAGAGTTTTACTGTTTATGTTTAAGATCTCTAATGCAACTTGTACTACGTTGTATGGTCACACACACCCGCATGTGAGCTGTCCAAGGTGCTCAAAAAGGAATGACTGCGTAACACCATCCCAGGCGTGCTCTGAGAGTTACACAAAGATGTGGAGAATCCAGACAGAACTCAACATACCACCACAGGATTGAAACCTTGAGAATATTCCTATCTAGAAAATGCACTTCTAGGCTCATTCAGGATAACAGTTACCCCCCCCTCTGGATCAGTGACGATTGGTTGGAAAAAAAAAGAGACAAGTTCCTCCTCCCGTATGAGACAGGAAACACATCCCAGCCATCAGTGCTGTAGCCATACAGCTGGTATATATTTAGCTAGCCCCCAATATCAAATACTCTCTCCCACCACCTCCTTCATCTGTTCTGCACATGTGATTTCGACCATCATGTCAGGAAATGCGTCATCGGTTCGTCAAGGGGGGAGCCTCTGGGGCGAGGCACTCTAATATTAGGAATTCAAACACACTCCATCTTAAACCAAATAGAATGATGCAAGATCACGTGCAAAGACCTGAGAAATATGAATGCAGAGCAAATAGTGTTTCTCTTGCATTGTTTTCGAAAATTAGGATAATTTGTTTTTCATGAACACCAACGTTCTTGTTTTCTTTCATAGATTTCTCTTGTTTTTGTTTTATTGTTACACATAAATAGAGAGAAAATGGATGTTTCACCAATTCCACCACAAAAACCTTGAATAAATTAAGTCAATAAAGCTCTTGTGTTATGACCCTAAGCAGGTTGTTCCTGAGGCAGAATTTTAAAAAAGGGTAAAAACAATATGCCAAAAATCATCCACTGTGACTAATTACCGAGGATGGCACAACTAATTATTAGGTTGAGGTGAAAATATGTTTTCTATGAAATTCATTTAGTTACTTAAATATCTTTATTTGATAGAAAAATGTGTTTGATAATCTGAAGCACTTGAGGGTGATTAAAAGGAAAGCAAAATTAAAGGAAATCTGTAAATTAATTTATGAAGTGTGTATAACAATGTGTCAGTTGAAATGGCTTTATTTTCATTGACAATGTGCAGACAAGCAGTGGTATGTTTTGAGAAAAATAAAACAAAAAACATGGAATAAAATCATTAAAGACACGAGGATGTGGGATTGCTTTCTTTTACTTGGTTATTGGAGCTAATGTACCTAGACTAAGGTGTGTTTCTGTGCACACGGGTCCTTGCAGGTTTCATTCACCCTTTCCTCTCAGTGCTCTATCACCAGATGGACGCTCACATTAGATGTGTATGTGTGCGATGGAGGGGTGGTGTGGGGGCAGAGGGGTATTTCCCAAAGCCTGAGCATCAGGCCTCCTTTTGTCCTCTTCCCTGTCACCAATGGCTTCACAGTGGGGTGACGAGCGCACTCCAAATCTCATTAAAAAGTGAGAGACGGGGTGGGAGGAGGTGGGGTGTCAGGGCTGTTAATGTCTCGGGTTTTTTTCTCTTACGATAAAACGCATAACCTCAAACAGATTTTGCATGACAGTCTGAAACCTAAATTCTAAAATCTAAATGAACAAACCACTCTCCTTCCTGAGATGATTTATTGATCTGAATTAATGTCATCGCTTTGTGTCCGCCTGATTTCATTAGACACAGGGGTGAGACACATCTGATAGAGTGGTCTCCAAGCAGAGGGATAATATGAGAAAGACACTATCACAGCACAACCCTTTTGTTGTACATTTAGAGGGGGCTCTTCGCACACAGCCTTATCAGTGTGAGGGCTGACCATGATAAACCTGTTTTCCACCACTGTTACTTGTGTTAAACAGCAACAACCCGATAAAAACATTCAATAAACAATCTCAGTTCTCAGAGCAAGTCTCTTATTATCTCCATGTTAAACTATTAGCTGTAATTGCCACTGTGAATAGCCTCCTTTGTGCAACCTGCAATTTACCCATTTACCCATCAGGGCTCAAAATTGCTTTAAAATTGCAGCCGATTACGGCTCATCTCCAGCAGAAACCATGAACTTGCTTGACGATTTAAGGAGAAAAATATGTTGCATTTCTACAGCCACTTGCTTCCTTATTTACTGTCTTCTAGCAGTCAGTTTCAGCAAGAACTTGACAACGCTCATTTACACCATTCCTAGAGCTTCACGTTTTCTGTTGGAAAAGTGATAAAATGTTAGGTGCCTTTAAGAGTTGAGACGGTGAGGGTAGACACTGTGGGACCAGGCTGAGGGAGGAATAAAAGGGCGAGGAGACAAACAAACAGAGTAAAACACAATGGAGACACAGCTTTTGATATGTGCCTGCAGTCATAGGGGAAAATGTAAAGATTTCCAGTGGAAATCAAAAATTGCTTGAGTTTTTTTAAACAATTAGAGTTATAAAAATAGGTGTAATAATAATTTGCTTAGCCAAAAAAAAAACTAAAAGGGATTTTTAAATTCAAGAGGGGAACGTGTTGGAGAAACCCTCAATGGAGAACGTGCAGCAACATTTAAGACTCATTCTGAACATCTTGCCTGTATATCTAGAAATATCTATTTCAATATCAATAAGATGTCAAGATAAAACAATTGGGACAACAGAATGAAGGGAAGCTTGCAACAGGAGTCACGTGACAAGGATAAGATAAAGTCATGAGCTTTCTTTCATCGTATCTTCTCTCTTTGTTATCTGATGGCTCTTTCCCCCTCCTTCCCTCACACTCCTCCTACTCTGTCACTGCTGCATGGTGACTCAGACTCTGCAGAGATGCTACATCTGAATGATGCGCTGCATGAGTCACCCACTGGTCGGATACTGTCTGTCTCATATGGACCTTTGACTGTCATGCAAACACACAAACACTGCACAGGCACAAATTTGTGATTATAACCTATGATCCATTTTCCACACACTCTAGCAGATTTGCTGCTGCATACAAGAAGTCATGATCACAGAACAAAATGCTTGTTTTTGGTCTCCATGCTACCTAAGCATGCTGTTTATAATGGTCTTGTCTTCACATGGCTCTGACTACCGCTGCACTACTACAAGTGCACAATCACTGCAAATCTGACAGTCCTCTGCCGCTCACAGGAGGAAGACCTTTACTCATCCTCTTACTGTTTCTGTCTGTCTGTCAGTCTGTCTCCCTTCTCCTCAATCAGACTGTTGGTGTAGATGGTACTGAAATGTTTTAAACCATTTATGCACATAACATACACACACACCTAAACAAACACTCACATAAATGCAATCAAGCTGTTAACAATTGAGGTTTCACCAAATCAGTCAAGCCTGGCAACTCTCAGCCAACATGAAACGAAAACAAGAAATGAGCGTGTTTTTAAAGTTTATGGCAAGAAAATACCTATTTTATCATTCTTAATGTGTTCATTCAGATACTTAAGTAATTCATCAGATTCATTGCACAACATTTCAGCGTTTGAAATCCATGATGACATTTTGAGTCAATTGATGCTCCCTGCTGTTATGAACAAGGGTTCTGATCCATTTTATGGAAGATAGCAGCACATCAGTTACTAACATAACATTTTCAGAAATACTGAAAACCACTGTACATTGCCTGCTTACTGAAATTGTTATTTACTAAAATCCAACACTATGTGCCTCATTCCCAAGACTCTTCAGATTCCAATAAGATACTGCGACATGAAGACATCTTCTACCAGGGACTCCGATCCAGGTATAAAGCACCAGAACCAGCAACAAGCTTTCCTTTGTCAGGTCAGAATTGTGACTAATTCCCTCACAGGACTCACAAAAATGTTTTCATTGAAGACTTGGTCGTGTCTCTTTAATATTTGTGGTAAATTATTTTTCCTTGTTTTTAGTCTCCTGTGTTTTTTTCCACAAAAAAATGCATTTCATTTCTAACTTTACAGAAAATAAATTAAATAGTTGAAACTTCACAAAACCATGACAAAAGAGAAGTGATGAAAGAAATTCTTCTATTTTTAAAGTCTAATTTTTTTTTATCTAAACATAAAAAATACTAAATACCTCAACATTTCTGCACTGTGTATGTGTACACAGATTACAAATGGAGACATATCTGTCTTTTACATCTGTATGTCCTTGAATATTTCAGATTTTTTCCTGTCTTTTGTCCAACATTTCAGTTCAGAGATTAGTTTCTATGGAGACTGGGATGTAAGCATAAAAAGGAAAAGAGAAAAAAGAGAAATGTGGTTGTCAGGAGACAGCCGACGGCCACGAGGTTGATGCTGAAATCAGGAAGGGTGCAGAGTGCTTTATTCAGTTTTAATTTTTCTTTATAGGTCTTACAGCCTCAAAGTGGTGGGGAACAAAATACATCAGCCTATTCACCCTACAAATGTTAACAACTTAAAAGAAAAACATTAAGATATCAATTTCTCAAACTCTCCAGATCAGCCTTTGCCCATCACTGCACAAGAGGGTGAGTGACAGTTTGATTTCTCTGGTGTTGACAGAGGTTAAGAAACTCGCTGCTGATAATACAGACCTTTCAGGCACTCCATCACTTGATAATTACATTACTCTGGTACTCCATTGCTTCCCCTCGCTCCTGCTAATCTTTTTAGCGTCCAAGTGATTGGGATCGCAGTGACAGAGAGAAATGACAGTGAGGCACCTGCTGTGGAGCTGAGTCCTCTCAGCCCTCTTCATGCCTTACTAAAGGTTTTGAAATCTATTCAGCTTTTTTCAGGTAACCATGGAGGTGCCATGGGTGCCTGAATGACTCTGAAAGTACCTTTTGCTTCTGATTTTAGATCTGCTTTTTTTTTTTTAGGTTTAATGTGCAATGGATTCCAGCTGTTAATTATTGTAATTTATTAATTATTTTATTTTCTATCTAATCAAAATCAAACTGACTGTACCCCACTCTATAATTTTACTCATTTAATTAAAGATGGCTCCCCATTTCCTTTCTTGTAAAAATAGGATTTAAGAGTGAGCTGCTATGCTGCCCTCTAGTGCCCTCTATTGGACACACCACAAAAGTCACTGTAAATGTTTGTTTATTCAGTTTTTGATTAACAAAAAACATTTTGTTAAATTTTTTTTGTTTTTAACAAAAAATATTATGACTTTGTTAAGTCACAATGTGGCTTAAAAAAGATAAGTCACATTATCTCTGTATTTTTGCTTTGCTAGACTAAAACGTAAAGTAATTACCAGACTGGGTCAACGTAAGAGGCTTGGCTTGACAGGTGGTTTAATTAAAAAAGGTTTGCCCCGAAGCTCCTGGCACAGCAGTCTGAGTTGAGGAAACCAGAATTCATTTGTCATTACCGAGGCTGACAGACATATTGTTTAATGGCCATTTATATGAGCACCTCTGCGACACTCAGACCTCGACAGGCTGAGGCTGTGACAGATTTTATACGATAGCAGGATCATAACAAAGAAGATTAAAATCAAATAAAATTATACGTACAATAGGGTATTTCTTATACAATGAAAGATATTTTTGCACATATTAACTCATTTCTATACCGTTTTCAGTGAAATGTGCTTGTTTCTTTCTGTGTTTTTTTTTTTACCTCAAACATCAAAATAAACTTCAGGTGAGTCTAAAGACAAAAAGTGGTTAAACATTTATCAGAGACGGACATCACATATTTTTCAAAGGAAACTTAGCTCTAGAGTTTGGCTTTTAGCTAACTTTTAGTATTCACTTATTTGACTAGTTTCAATTTATGGTAATTGCATGGAATTGCATTACACTTTGAATTTGAGATTAAACAATTTTATTTGATGTATTTATCTTATTTTTTTGTAAATAATAAAAATTTTACACCAGGTGCTCGGTTTAATTTTTCTCCTTTTTTTGTTTTCCTTCTTTGTTTCTTCTTTTCTTTCTTTCGATTGTATTAATGATTGTTTTGATAATTTATTCTTTTATTTTCTGCCATCTTAGTTTTCACAATGAATATTTTGGAGTACAGTATATGCTTTCTAGAATTTACCTGAATTTCTCCTCATTATCACAAGACAATTTCATTCCTTGAGTACTTCTAACAGCTATGGTAACTGCACACTTTTATTTTATTGTCTATTTTTAGCCTTGTTTAACTTATTACTTCTTCTTTCTTCTTGTATTTGTTCTATCTAAAAAGAAAACTGGTTGCCCTAAAAAGTGCTCTAAAAATGTATTTATTTGTTTATTTATTGATTCATTTATTTCTCAGAAAAATACATACTCTGTGTTCAGCGTTCACATTCAAACTTGGAGAAAAATGAGCTTGATGGCATATTGCATGTATTTGGAAATCAGAGCAATAAACAGACACAAAAACATGCAAACAGAATGACACAGACACACACAAAAAAAACCCCCATAAAAACTGGTCACTTTTATTGAAACACATAATTCAACATCAAAATAAGATCTGCGTTCATCTGACAGGATGATAAAACACTTGTGAATCTCTAATAAGCATGTCCCCATCTGATGGGCCTCAGGTCCTCTTGACCCTGGGGACCAATTTGAGTGGTACACAGCACATGGTGCTCTGCTGAATGATCAACCGTAACCCACCACACCCCATCCCACCGCCACCGCACCAGTGGACGAGAGGGGGAGGGACAAGATGAAGGCGGATTTAGGGTTTTGTTGCCTTGGTAACCGAAGATGCCATCTGTCATGCATGTGTTGATCCACATCATGTAGCTGAGGCATTGTTTTAATTCACCCATATTCTCAGGGCCAGACAGACCTTCTGGTAAAACACGTTCACTTCTCACTTGCAGTCATTTCCTGACAACCATGAGGATGTAGAATAATACAATCCTTTCACTTAAGGCAGGCAAAAGCCCCACAAAATGTGTTTCAGGCTCGATTTTACAACCATGGCTGTGTTCCAGGTGCTGAGGGGTCATTTATTAACTCTGTGGGTGCATCTGAGTCATTGTTAAAATTACTTTTAACGGGCCTTTAAAACATCATCAGTATGGCTACCATACCAAACCTGTTTCAAAGGCAGAGCAAGCCTTTGAAACCAGAAACAGGATGTGATTCATGCTGGATATGTTTACTGTATTTCTGTAAACAACAGGAGACAAGGGAGAGCTGGTAGTTTGGTATAAACAAGCAAACTATTTAATAAATTTTAATCTTTGATATTAAGCATTAATCTGAGAGTAATGCACTGGTACTTTTATTAATATTCACACAAGTGTTGCACAAAGGAATACTAAATTTGGAAAAGAAAGGGGAGGTCAGAGAAGAGGTGCACAAAGGGAGGAAGTGGGGAGTGTCTCACAGAGGTAGAAACATAAGAGACATATCCTCAGGGAGAAGCTGCAAATGAACCAGTAGCCACACCTGGGACGGGCAGCAACAGCGGATGAATATATTGAGTTTAGTTTGTGGGATGCCACCTATCGGACTGATTGTTATTGTCTCCCACATAAGACATGGTCACAATAATATTGGAAACAGCTTCACAGTGCAAAACAGAAGGTGGCAGCATCCCAGCCCATTTTACCATCTGAAACCAAACCAGCTGTGTAAAATGTGAAAAGTGTGAGATGTCTTTATAGTGTCTCATGCACAGACTTTTATAACATAATCCTACCTGGACAAGTTCTCTTCATTTTTTTTAGAAATGGTAAAATTTGTATAATTTACATTGATTTGGTCTCCAGGCTTGAGTTGTTTAACTGAACTATATACATTTTCAAAAAGGTTGAGGTCGAAGTCATGACAGAAGCTTATTGTTGGCCTAATTTACTCAGTTTTAATGCTGATGATTTAGGGAAACTTTGAAGAATTTCTTCTATGACGCACCCATCAATTTGCAACGAGTTTAGTTGCAACTAAACTCATCCAAACTTATTATTGTGGCCTAATAATTCAGCTTTTGTGTTTACTGAGTACTTGCACTCAGAAGATACTTGGGATGCCACAGATTTTAGTCTTACTTGAATGTATCAATGCTGGAGCAGGAGCTTGAAGTTTCTTCAACAAAGACGTTGTGACTAGAAACTCAGTTAATTCACTGTCAACAATGACACTGATGTTCCCGGATCCAGGAGCCACTCTTGAAACAGTCTAATCACAAACACCATTGAAAGATAATTAACTATCCTTAAAGGTCAGACTCATTCTGATAATCCAACCTTTGGCCCTTCCATTTCTGATAAGAATGGCAGGACCTTGTTGATAGCAAACAAACAAACAAGAAGAAGAAGAGAATAAAATGCATCGCTAAAAATCCTGAAAATAATGTCTATGATGAATGTATGTGTAATCCTCTCTCTAATAATGTATGTGTTTGCTCTCAGAATGAATGCCTCTTGCATAAATATTCTCTTTCCACTGTTTGCCTCAATCAAATGACCTGCACAATTATTGTGTCATTTTAATTGTGCTATTAAAATTGGCTGGGAAACGTGAGAAAATCAAAGCTATCGGAAAACTGGAAAAATCAGTCAGAATAAAAATGCAGAATTGTTTGCTTTCATGCTTTTGCATCAGAACCATTGATAAAATCACAAACTACTCCTTTCTTTGTGATGGGTTTGATTTTTATTTAAGAAGAACATATTTCTTTACCTAAAAAAACCCAAAAAACTCAGGAATGCCAACAACCTCTGCATGGAGGATATTTTCAGTTTAGGTTCCTCTTCCTCTGATCTCACTTTGTAAGGTGACACCAGAAACTTGCAGGCGTGTGCAAGAAGTCTTGTTTTAACTCTTTCCCCTGTTTCACTCTTGTGTACTCTCATTTGGCCGAGCTGAGGGAGATGAACATCTGGTCCTGAGTCATGTGAGCGTGAGGACAATTCACCGCAGAAGAAAGGAAGTACACCTTCGGAAAAGTCTTGCAGAGTTGGAGTTTGGCAAGTATTTTATTATTTTTAATTCAACATCAATACGGTTAATTATGAGAGAATAGAAAGCAACAATAAAATGAATGTAGGTGAATTACATTAACAGCTGTATCCCAGCCAGAGTTTCAATGTGATTTCAGTGAACATTCAGTTTCTTTTTATAGATGAAAATAATAGGATTCCTTGTATAACATTAGATTTTTCTACAAGTTTTAAGATGCATTACCTGCCAAAATGTCTCAAAGATTCGATCAGTAACATAGCAGAGGTCACTGCGATAAATACTTGCCCTTTTTCTGTATTCAAGACATTATTCAAAAAACATTTGAGTTTATTTGTGACACCCAATCATATTAAAAAAATCATAATTTCTCACAGTTGCATATGTGAACACAGCAGCATGAAACAAACCTCCTTCTGCTCTGATCTTTTAAAGTTTATGTTGCCAAGCTGGGGCTGATGGAAAGTTGCTGGTGCACTTAAATTTGCTTTACTATCTATTGCTCATTTGCTGTCTTACATGACATTTTTATACCCCAAAAAACAGCAAGACATATAATGACATCATGACAACTAAAAGAAATAACATAACTGGATAGATATATGTATTCAAAGTTATTTATCCCAATTATTCAGATGACTGGTTAGAAGAAATTTAGACGTAAAAGCTCAAATTTGTTGTTGTTTTAAAGACAAAAGCAAAATTGAAACTTTAGATTACTCAAATGATAATTTCAGCTTTCAGGCGTGAACACTGACTGCACTATAAGTGACACATTTTGTGTATCACGTTTTCCCTCTAAATAAACATTAGATGTATCGTTGTCGTGTCCAGTGGCAAAATTCTATGAACTAGTTGTGAAATTAGCTGTTTGCCAAATACAACTTCTGGTTTTATTCCCAGGAGAAGCCATGTAAAAAGGCCATATAGGCTCCAACCATTAATCACACCCACATTTTACTTATTTACAACAAATTTGAAGTTTTCACCAGAGTCTGGCTGACAAATTTGAAGACATTGATTTATCTGAAGATTCATCATTCTGAATGGATGGCGTGTCATTTCAGCTGTTTCCACCTAAATGCTGTGAAAATGTTTAATAGCCCAATTAGGAGATTGGGAATACCACTGAAGCAAATCTTTGCAAGCGTTCAAGGCAGACGAAAATAAATGAGGTGGAATAGAAACACAGATACAAGCATAGACCTGTGTGCGTGTGTGTGTGTGTGTATGCTGACAGATTCTACACCACGCTCTGCAGGAGTATAAAGACTAACAGTGTCTGAGAGCTGGACCTTTTGATGACCTCTACTTCGTCTGTCCCAGCAGAGCCGTCCTGTAGCAGAGGCGTGAATCTTGCACCTGGATGTTTTCTTAAAGAAGCTCTCATGGCCCGCGGGTCAACCAGTTAGACAAACCTCAAACTCAGCAGGCAGTGCCCTCCATATGCACAATATAATCACACCCTAAAGGCCTGTCCCATGTCTGGATGGAGAACTTACAAAGACTCTTTCTCACTATGACCTGTAGGAGTCCTATAACTGAATCATCACCAACAAAACAAAGTCCAGAACTCACTAACAGACTGTATGTATAGTGTCCATAGTGTGTGTACATATTTTGTTACAAAGTGTGAGGAAAAGGGCATGATAACATTTATGTCATCTCAAATTTATCTTTTTTATTTACATCATAATTTGTGAGGATTAAGACCTTGGAATTTTAACAATTACTTGTTTGAGGTAGGATTCCCATAAGGCTTATCGCTAAAGGAAACGCTGCAGTGGCTCAACAGTTCTGAAAATCTCTCCTACTGAGATAATCACAAACTTCCCAGGAAAACATGTTGAGCTGATGGTAGCATCTGTCACATAATATTCTAATACACTTTTCTCACCAGTGTTGCCTTAACACATAAGAAAATGGCCTGGGCAATGAACACCAGTGCACTTCAATACGAAACCTTTTTGGCCTACATGCAAAACACTGTTAAGGAAAGCGTACACACCACATCGCTGTGAACACACCATCACCATGGTGACATGTACACCTTATTAACTCCAGTAGCTGGAGTTAATAAGGTGTAGAGATGCTTCTCTTCAGCTGGGAGAGGCCAGATTTCTGATATCCTTGTCCAGATTTAATGCTCTTCTTTTTGTATTATGCAGTTTACGGTTGAATATCCGGATAAAGTGTTGTAACGCTTGGGTTGTGTTTTAAGAGAAGAGAGGAGGCGGCAGACTCATCAGGACGGTCAAAAACTCACAACCACACTGGTACAGGGAATTCCACAGTGTTGTCCTTTAATAAAAACTCTTCACCAACCTTATGAAGCCCGGTTGAACGGCTGCTATATTACCAAACATGAAAATGAGCAGAGTCCAAACAACCAGTAACGTTACTGAAAGTTAAGGAGCTAACATGTCAGTCTCAGTCCATGTATCGATCTGTAGCACGTTTCTCCCACGCTCTCTACAGAGAAGCAGTGGCGCATACTTGTGACGTCATTAGCGATACCAGAGTATCTTAAAGAGACACTACACAATTACGGCTGTTACAGTGTATCACAACTTTGAGTTTGTCAGAGCCCATTTGTCCACAGTAACAGAATAACAATGCCGTCTGCAAAGCTACTATAATGCTTACTGTGTTGCATGTCCACCAGCAGACTTCCTGTACTTCATGGTTTTTTGAACTGCAAAATGTTAAATTAATCATATATATTGAACTGATGAAAGTTTCCCTCAGCTTGCACTAAGCTGGGAAATAATTTCCTTCCTGTCTTGTAAAGACTTTGCCAAACATTCTCCTCTTTCACACTTTTGCACAGCCATGCTGGCTAAAAGCTTCCTGAACAGAGTTATTTTTGTTTCAGTCTGTCTTTGCTCACAGTGCCTCTGGTTCTCACATTGTTTACATGAATCTCGGTTCATTTGACTATCAAAACAAGCAAAAGATGTTTTGAATGTTACAATTAACAGTAGCTCCGGGGAAGAGTCTCAATATCGTCTCATATTGTGGTCACTACTTAGATGCATCTTGGTTATTTACTTCTCTAACCCAGAAAGACCTTGTTCTCCTGAATGAGAAAATGTTTCAGATGGCCTGTTTTGACATGTTGCCCAGACATTTATATTCTCCTTGCACTGAATCCTAATTACTTTGCCCCTTATAAATGTTGTAGGAAATTGGGATGATGAGAAAGATACATTCTGTCTGAAGAGTAGAGGTCTGAGTAGAGGTTCAAAAGAGCTGCTTAGCTCTTCTGAATTAAGCAAAAACTAAGGTTTTAGAGAGCTATAAACCCTTTACGACAGAGTCAATACTTGTAGGCTAACATTGTTGTATACAGCGAGAGTCAAACATTGTCTACAAATAAGAATAGCACTACTTCAGTATAACTTTACTCAAGTAGAAATTAAAGTAATTGTTCAAATTATGCAAATTGTTGTATCTGCAAATATCAATTTTACTCATTTTTCTGAAGTCAGAAATACTATTAAACTGTTTAGGAAAGAGATTGTGTGGGATTTATCTCAGTAACGTTTATGAGAAAGTTTGTAATGTCTCAAAATAGCTTTAGATTTGACCCAGTTCAGGAAAAGAAACACCTCTACTATTTGCTTTTCTTCAATACTCCGCTGTGGGATTTGAATTTATGTGAAAATGAAACTTTAAACTGAGCTGTTTGTTCTTAACTCCAGATAAGACCATTTGCTGTTTGGGTTGTCACCTTAATTCCAGCTGATTAGCCAGAGTATTGCTAATAGTTAGAGCATGCCTCTGCAAGAGGCCATGCTTTATGATGGAGTTTACTCTGGGAACAGAATAAATGAGCCATGTAGCAGCACCAGGAGACTGGCTCAGGGCAACGGCTGTACGTCTTATTAAGCACAATCTGTCTGCACTCAGTCAGTTTAATCCCTTTGATTAATGGATGTCTGCAGGATTGTTTGGTTGAAAATATGCAGTTGATGCATCGAACACAATGCTGCAGTCAGAGTGCGGTAAATTTCAACACATTGTTTTTGATGGTGCCATTTAACTATCATTGTTGTTACGCCCTAAAGATCCTTCTGTTTGCATATTCTGTTTAAGGTAGCCGTTGCAATACAAGCGTGGTGTTTCTTTTCTTTGGACCAAATATTTATTTTGACTTAATAATGTACTAATCATAATTTGCCTATCAAAAACCATCTTGACCACAACAAAGTGAAGCCACATTTTATAAAATCTTACTAAAAGTATAAATTTCATAACTATTATGTATGTTTCTTGGACAGTTACAATATGATCTGTTACATATTTTCAGGCTTTAAATGAATTGAAATTCCTTTTAAAACATAGATGAAAATGTGAAACACATCTAATGTTTGCTCCATCAGCTGGAGGAGAATCATGGAAAGTGAAGCTGGAATCATGAGCATAGCCAGCCTTGATGATCCTCTGAGTCCGACGCACCTGACAGGGTTGGGGATGAGCTGCCTTCTCTCTCCAAAGTACAGACACTTAGGGCCGGGCCTCACCTGTCTTCATACGTACAACCAGTGGTTGCCTTCCCGCCATGATGCTAGCCTCCTGCCCATGAAAGAAGATCTGGCTCTCTGGCTCAACTCTATTATGGGTGAGAAGTTTTCTTTATATTACAAATTACTACAGTCTGCAAGGGTGGGGGGAAAAAAAACTATTTTTTTCCCTCAAGCTATACAAACACAGGTGTTTTTCAATCTAGGAAATTGAATAGGAGGATGTACATGTGAAAAGCATTACCATGGCACTTTATTAACATCAGCTTACTTTAAGTTTTTGTTAGTTGAAGATGAAAAGGACCCAAAAACATTTAGTTTGATTAAAGCATTTAGAACCATCTATGCAGTCCGTTTTCTTTAGCACAAAAACCAAATCAAGTTAATTATTGTCCCAAATCCCTGAAATCCCCTTACCTACAGAGATGTTTCTCTTCATTCGCTTGCATTGTGCAGGAAAATATAAAGAGTCTGCACATGTCAGCACGTGTTGAAAGATGTCGGTGGAGTGATTCAGACTTGATAAATCTTTTGCGCCAAAGACTCATCCTTCAAATCCCCTGGTTCACCTGGTGAACTTTTCACTTCCCCGCAATGTGATATTCACTATTTAGTCACTGAGGTTAAAACTGTCATTAGTTAATAGAAGTGAAAGTCTATATAGTTAGGCAGATGTTTTGTTGTCTGATCGTTGTACTTTTGTGCAAGTAGATTAGTGTGTTTGTGTGTATTCTTAGGGTTGAACCTCACCGCAGACAGTTTGATGGAAAAGTTGGATAATGGTGTTCTCCTCTGTCAGCTGGCACAAATGCTCCAAGAGAAGATGATTCTCACCAGCAACAAGGTGCAGCAAAATCATGAATTCATCGCAACTATTCACAGCTGACTTCCTTAATTAAGAATTATTTTACTTTACTTCAATTTGCTCATAAAAGATTATTTGGTCTCAAATTGTCAGAAAAACTAATAAAAGTAAGCTGTCCAGTGCTCTTTTCTGTTATGTTTGACTTTGCTACAGTGGTGTTCTGACAAGAAATATTTCCTAAATTGCTTTTTTTTTTGTGTACAGACCAATCTCCACATTGGATAATTCAGCAGCAACTTATATGAACACATATAGGCTGCTGCAACTAGATTTTTTGTTTGCGTTGTTTTCCAATATGTAGGTTTGAGGACTGTCTGAAAACTAATTTAAATGTTCTGTAAGAAAAGATAAACTTGTACCCACTGCAGACTCACTTCATACCTCTAAAACAATTACAGGCCTTTGTCAGAAGAGTGATCCACTGGCGAGCTGATGCAACTTCTGGATCCTTTTTCGCCCGAGACAATACTGCCAACTTCCTCTACTGGTGTCGAAAGATTGGAGTAGATGAGGCATACCTTTTTGAGTCTGAGGATCTGGGTGAGTTAAATCTGGATTTTTTTTTCTCCCTAAAACAACTCTGACATGTTTCTCCCTCTGCTGACAAACTATTGCACAGCATTAATTGTGCATTTAAGTACAATTTAAATTTGTACTAACTTCACGTTATGTGATATTTTACCTTGCTGCGATTGCATGAACTCAAACTTGACTGTATATGCAGAAAAGGCCAAGTACCAGGACAATTCAGGATAATTCAGTCTGTGTTTTCAAACTATATATTTTTTTGTTATGATTTCTAGTCAGTTTTGACTAAAAAACATACAAATCTCTACTCAAAACTGAGGAGAGTTTTAAATTTGAGCCAAAAACAACAAAACAATTGTTTGGCAAGGCAATAATTATTTTGAAATGAGGGAAATGAGAGTCCGGAAGATCACAGATCACAACAGAAAATCTGCGTAGTTACCCATAGAGGGCTATGAATAAGATAAGTGGTTGTAATCTGATTTATAAGCAGAAAGCAAATATTATAAAGTCAACAGACGGTATGCTGATTGACGTTTACATTTCAAAAGGAGTGTCTTGTGATGTCTTCATATTATTAACATAAACTTGCTCCACAATTATCATAGAGGATAGAAACCCAGTATTGTTAAATATTTTACTTGCGTTTCTCTGCACACCTCTAACTTGGGCCTGTCCGAGCAAGAAAGAGATGAGTGACAATGATAATATGGAGGTAAATCCACAGGATGTATAATTGTGAAGGAGTTTCCTCTCTCTTTGTTTCTTTTGCAATGAAAAAAAAAACCTTACGCTTGACTCATGCGATTAAAATAGGATTGTGTTTTAATTTAAACTAAGTGACCTTAATATCCCAAGTTATGTTGGTGAGAAGACTTGGGGAGTTGCAGAGATTTGTAAGGCCAGTGAATCTCTGACACCCCTATGCCCTCACCTGAAGGAACCCACATAAATTCCTGTTCACCTTTAAAGATATGAAACCACAGTGAGGAAGGATATTCCCTGTACCTCCCCCTCCTGCTCCTTTTGTCAAAAACAGACTTTTATCTCCAGAAACATCTTTTCTTTCATGTGAGTCACATTTCTATTCTTCTTTCCATCGTTTCTGCTCTGTCTCCTGATGTAGTCCTACACAAGCAGCCTTGGGAGGTGTGCCTCTGCCTGATGGAGCTGGGACGCATTGCAGCCAGGTAAACTAAACTTGGCAAAGTTTCAGGGAGTAGATAAAAAAATACCTTAACTGTGCTAAATTAGAAATAAAAACTGTTAAAATTAGACATTTATTTTTTGGGTGGGCTGCCCTTGTGCTGTTGAGAGAAAATAAATAATAAAAAAAAAACAAGAAAGGGAATTTAAGCTCAGGATTTTACTTTTTAGATGTATCAAAACATACCCAATTACACAGGGTATAAAATTTTAAAATCTCAAAATGAGTGAATGTGAAAGTTGTAATAATAATCACAAACAACTCATTACTTTTAGCTCATATGGGAATTACACCTTTCACTACAATCAAACAGGCTTACTTTGCTGTTACCCAAGTGGAATTTGATGTTACACCAAGCCCTGACTGGAAGTAAATGAAATGATTTTATGTTGATTCATCAATTCTGATTCTGATTTTTTTTCTTGTTACATCTCACTGACAGGTACGGAGTGGAGCCACCAGGCCTGGTGAAACTGGAAAAAGAGATAGAAAGAGAGGAGGCTGGGTGCTTATCTCCATCATCTCCTCTCTGCTTTTTTTATCCAGCATCATTGTACTCACCACCGCCAACGTTGCCCCTTCCCTCGACCCCTTCCCCTCCTCATTCACCTGCCCCCCTCACTTCGAACACAACCTGTGTGCCTGAACCTCTCACTATCTCCTTTGCCTCTGATCTTCCATCAGCCACCACAGACCCTCTGCCTACATGCTCGCCCCCTCCCCAGCCCCTCCTCTTAGCTTCTAGCCTTTGTACAAGCGCAGCCTCAACACAACCCTCTTTGTTCTCTTCATCTTGCACCACTGACACATCTGCTTCAGCTCTGCTGTCAGCCCCCCTAACAGACCAAACTCTGGGATCCTCTGCTGAAGTCTGCCCAGCCACAGAAAACAAACAGACTCCCAATGTCTGCAAAACTGCCGTACCCTCCCAACCAGCAACACAAACCCCTCGTTCTTCCAACAAGTCCAGAAGCCGAAGGAGCGTCAGCACAAGCATTTTGGATGACATTGTATGCATTTTTTTTCAGTGAAATTTATTTTGTTTGGCCTTACTTTGTTAGTTCCTTGACCCTGAAGTAGACTTTTTTTTTAAAATTTCTTTCAGGTGAGAAACATCATTGAAAATCCTCCGTGCAGCTGCCCCACAAGGTTCCCTGTTGAGAAGCAGCCAAAAGGCTGCTACCGTGTAGGGGACAAGGTTCTGTATTTACGGGTAAGAGTCCTGCTAACTTAGTCTGAAAAATACACAAATAAGTCTCAGGCTGTATGTAAACCACCTAACACTGTCTTCGAAGCTGGCTATATCAAGCATGTGACTGGAAAATTGAGTGGAAGAAAAAAGCTTGGCAGAAAATTCATAAATCATATCCTTGAGCGGATTGTGAAGCAAAGGCTATGCAAGACTTTGACAAACAATTATAAAAAGTTGACTTTGACTTGAGTCACTGCTTTAAGATCCAAGATCCAGACATATCCAGGTCAAAATCTACAACAATGGCATTCCTTGTTTTAGCTAATCCTGCTAAAATTTCTGTATTTAAACTAACTGATGCTTATGTTTGTTGGGATGCACCTGTATATAAACAAATGCAAAGGTGATTAGCGTAATTAGAAACAGGTAAGTTGATTAGTAACATAGAGCAGGTGGTGGGAGTGAGAACTAACATATCAAGACTCCAAAACTAGAACTAGATTCTAGCAAAACCATGAAACCCAACCCTAAAACATGAAAAAAGAGCAGCAGAAATAAACAACACTGGTGCTGTTGGTAACTAATACCTGCAGGTGGCCTTTGAGAGATTTTTTGTGATGCTGTAATAATGCATAAAAACATCTAAATGCAAAGTAAAGTATGATGTCCCTTTACACTGTTGATCAACAATCCAGTTAGCAACAAGTGCATTGTGTCAAAGCAGCTGAAATTCAGCAACCGCGTGCCTTTCAGCAGTCTTCAGTCACGCTCCACTCGTATGCGTCCGTATAGAGGCTCAAGGAATGGGAGGCAGGGTTGCTTGGCAACCATCGGTCAGAATAGGATTCAGCTGACAAAGATTGTATTCAGGATGTAGACCTTCAGCGAAGAGTACAAAACCTGGAGGAAAAACAAACCCTGAGGATGAGTGTGCAGAGACGTGACCCTGGCGTGTGGTTTAAATGGCAGCCCACTTGGGAGTCTCAACCATCTGTGTGAAGGAGGGTTTAAATATGAGGGGCGAGCTTTTTGAGTCCACCCATCTACACAAATAAATAGCATTAAAGCACTACTGCTGACTTCAGGACATACTATCTGGATGCTGTCAGCTCTGTAGATGAAGCATAAGAAAAATATTTCCTCTACATCGATACACAAAGGTTGCCTTTAATTCTAAGAACTTTAGTTCTTTGGTCACTGGCTAAAGTCACTGAAGACAACATGAATCAGTAGTTTCTAAACTGGTTCTTGGGACTGTCACAGGTAATTTATTGCAGATATAACATATCTTTTGTTGCACCTGTAAAACATGAATGCACTCCTTTAAGTCAAAGCACAGCAGACTTCCCAGCTACACCGCATGAACACCAGTGAAAGTCAGACAAGGCTAAAATGGAGATAAGTCAAAGTATTTTGACGAAGACAGTGAAATATTTCATTTTGTTGCAACATTTTAATGATTGTTTTTTCTACAGTATGCATGTGTTGTTTTGCCAGTTGCACTGATCCTTTCTGTGCAGCCTTGTCTTAGAGTCTATCAATGTCAACATAACTGTGTCCAGCTGTCAGTTTTCAACCATAATTACCTGTTTGGACAACAACTACGATTCTGCTTTTCCCTTTCACATGACTGCTGTCAAGCAACCACATCTCAGCCGTTCTAACAGAGTGGCACGGCCCATCAGCCCTCATGTTATTTGTTACCTCGAAGCACACTGATGCCTCTGGGTTTGCAGGGAAACATGCCATACACCTCAATTAGCATAAATCATGATAACCCCTGCACTGCTTCTGGGAGAGCACTTGGTGTGTGCAGACCTTTTTAAAGACCAGATACTATTGATTACTGAGGCAAAGTCATTAGCAAGGGGGTTTAATCAGACAGCTTGTTAATGAGCGGCGGAGCATGACCGCCCCTCCTCACGTGTAAACTTCACACCCATCCCCTCTTGCCTCCCCTCCTTCTATTCCCTCTGGAGACTATTCAATCATGCTGCCTGCCTGTGGAGTGCCTTGCCATTCTTTGGTGTTGAAAAAGAGGAAAGGTTTCCTTTCTTTCTGAAACCAATTAGGTTTTCCTTCAGCTTTGTAGCAGGGATACAGACTGATGGTGTCCATAGAAAGGAAATGCATTTAAACACCCCTGGATCGTCGTGGAAGCTCATTTATGTTTTTCATGTTGTAGAAATCTTGTTTTGAAGATGACGCGTCTGGGTAAAACCATCAAAGGAGAAAAATCCTTCTTCCTTGTCTTTATTTGCAAACTCTTTCAGCCTCTGTCAAGTATTCTTGAGTAAAATATTAATGAAATTACATCACTGCTCTTTGTCTTCTCATGTTAACTTCTGATCCTAAAACTGATGGAGAACATTAGAAATAATTGACCAACAAAGAAGCCAAGAGTATACACGGTGTGAATTATAAAATTAAATAATTAATGTAAACTGAATAAATAATAAACACTTGTTTAAAAAAAAGAATTTTTTGTTGTTGGCAATACATCTAAAGAACATCGAGAACATCTAAAAATGAAAGTTGATACGGTGTCAACATTTCATTAACCATTTCATTAAGTAAACCCGTGTTATGCCGTCTTATCTTGGTCAGCTAATGGCTTCACAGATGTACTTTATGAGATAGATATGATAACTTAAGCTTCAAAAGTTAAACTGCATTTGACTACATAAACTTACTCTGAAAGATTTTGGTCTAAATTATGTCTGCAAACAGACTTATTGCTATTCATAAATTCTGTGTTAAGAATAAATATGTGCAACGTAAGGCTTTAATAATATATTTGCATCTATTTCTGAGTCGTCACTGGCAAACATCACCACCTTAGCATGTCATAAAATCAACAAGCTTTAACGGGAATTCTTTACTCAAAGAGACCAAGTGAGCACCAGAGTTTTTAAAATGTACTCACTGCTTTCAGAATTGTTATCACAAGCCGATGTTCACCATCTTTTCCCATCTAAGATTAATGTATTGGAATGCAAACACTGCTAGGAGTCAAAACATACCGTTAGCTTTAGCTCATGATGCAGTTTTATAGTTTTGCATACTGCAGCGAATATGAATAATTCAGAGTCAAGGAAGTTGTGATTTCTGCTAATCATGTTTCATGCAGAGTGGGACGTCTTGAAAAAACTAAAAACCTGCATAGGTACTTCAGGAATTGGACTTTATCATTCATCATTTCATTCATTTTGGTTTGTTTCTTTATTGTTAAATGTGAATTCTGGATGCGATTTCCAACAACATCAGAAGAAGTGGATGTGGCTAAAGCCTGCCTCCTATTGGCAAGTGTTGGTCCTCAGCCCTGACACGCTCATGCATATTTCAGCAGGAGAGGAGAGAAAGAATCAATGGAGCAGCCAGGGAGGAGGACACATGGGAATCTAGACTGTGGTTTACGGGCTGCAGACGTAGCACACATTGTTTGGAAAACCGAGCCGGGGGTGACACACATATAGACGGGTCAGTCCACAAAGGGACCTTCTGCATAATATTTTATGACAGAATGGCATCTTTTATTCTGATGATCACTTTGGTAAAAAGGGGAATAAAAGACTCAGCCCCTTTAAAAGGAGATTAAAGCAGATTAATATGCGGGATACAGATGCCAAGTCAAACACCTCCAGTTTTATTAGCTGACCAAATGTAAGAATAAAATCAGAAAAGAAATTATGACTGGAAGGAGAACAGACTCATTATATGGTGACTGATGAGATGTTTATCCAGCATGTCAGGCTTGACCCCTGTCAACCTTAACATTTTAATCCGCAGGATGACAGCTGAGCCGAACCGTGTCTGGAGTTTCCTTTGAAGCTGCTCGATTGGTCGGTCTCTTTGCGCATGTCTTTGCTTGTAGCATTGATTCACCCCCTCACTCCCGCCCCTGGCTGCCAGTGTGCCATGTTAAACACACATCTGCACACCAGAGGAGAGGATCCGCGTGTATTACCACAATTTTAATGGTTTAGTAATGAAGGGTTTATTGGTGATAGGCGTGAGGGGGCTGCTGGGGTCGTGGACAGTGGCAGGAAATGGATGGCTTTGTAACGTCCCCTGGGAGGCTGTGCTGAACTCATTTAAATTTCTTCTTCCTTTACAAGGCTTGATGAAATCTGTAAATAATTCAACTCACCTCACTGAAAGTATAATCATCATATACCCTGATCATGCTGTGGTCCTTATTTTTGTCAGTAGTTTTCGTATGCTTTGTGTTGCAGATCTATACATGTTCGTGTGTGGGGGTGAGTGTGTGTGTGAGCATGCATGCTTATGTCTGGATTAGAACTGCATGTGTGCTCAGCTGGTGCCTTGAGTTGCAATTTCATTTGGTTTAATGAGATTTGGACAAAGCAACCCAAGAGATTATTTGGTTCTCATTGCCAGAGCTAAACGTCCAAAAAGCTTGTGATAATTACAGTGTTTTGTGTGTGGGGGGGTGTAGGGGTGTGTGTGTGTATATTGTAATCAGTAATGGCATAGTTACTTTGAAAAAGTAACTTTAATCATTTTACTGATTACTCCTTTAAAAAGTAACTTAGTTAGATTACTGATTACTTGATTTGGAAAGTAACTAAGTTACATTAAAAGTAACTTTCTCAGTTACTATCAGCAGCTGCTAACAACAACGCTCCACCACCTGTGAAAATGATTTTGATCTTTGCCAATACTCAATTGTAAGTTATTTTATAATGGTAACATCAACTATGTATCTCCACTTTTAAGATTGAACTGAAGGGGAGGTTGTTTTATGAAAGCCCATTTCCGCCACTCTGTTAAAAAAAATATATATAATATAATATTATATTAATAATAATAATCGAACTCGTCGACAGAAACTCAAAATAGTTCCTGTTTTTCCAC